>SJYC01127027.1:0-11750 GCA_006408675.1 Madoqua kirkii
CAGTGCATTTTCTTTGCAAAACTCTATTAGTCTTTGCCCTGCTTCGTTCTGCATTCCAAGGCCAAATTTGCCTATTACTCCAGGTGTTTCTTGACTTCCTACTTTTGCATTCCAGTCCCCTATAATGAAAAGGACATCTTTTTGGGGTGTTAGTTCTAAAAGGTCTTGTAGGTCTTCATAGAACTGTTCAACTTCAACTTCTCCAGCATTACTGGTTTGGGCATAGACTTGGATTACTGTGATATTGAATGGTTTGCCTTTGACGAACAGAGATCATTCTGTCATTTTTGAGATTGCATCCAAGTACTGTATTTCGGACTCTTTTGTTGACCATGATAGCTACTCCATTTCTTCTCAGGGATTCCTGCCCACGGTAGTAGATATAATGGTCATCTGAGTTAAATTCACCCATTCCAGTCCATTTTAGTTCGCTGATTCCTAGAATGTTGATGTTCACTCTTGCCATCTCCTGTCTGGCCACTTCCAATTTGCCTTGATTCATGGACCTGACATTCCAGGTTCCTATGCAATATTGCTCCTTACAGCATTGGACCTTGCTTCTATCACTAGTCACTTCCACAACTGGGTATTGTTTTTGCTTTGGCTCCATCTCTTCATTCTTTCTGAAGTTATTTCTCCCCTTATCTCCAGTAGCATATTGGGTACCTACTGACCTGGTGAGTTCCTCTTTCAGTTTTGCCTTTTCATACTGTTCATGGGGTTCTCAAGGCAAGAATATTGAAGTCCATAATGCACTTCAAAAGAAAAGTCATCACTGTGATAACCTGAGTCTAGCAACTGAAAAGCTGTGAAAAGGTTTGGAAGCTGAGATTGCATGGAGAACCAGGAACAAGCATGAACTGCATGAAAGTCTTCAAGAACAGGTGACCTATGTAATAATAAATGCAGAAGGAAAGCTTGTTGACCATGAATGTCTTGGTAGAGGAGCAGAGGAGTAGAGAGACCTAATTGCTCATAACCTTTAAAGACACATATCCAAGAAATAAGCACCTAGAAACTAATTCATTCCGCCAGTCTATCTTGGAATCTTCACATTTTGATATTTTATGTTATATATTGTTGTCATTTTGCCCCAATACATATTATTCATTTCTTTTTTATATTCTGGAGTTTTAGTCTATATTAATTTAATGGTTTGCCTTTATCTTAAAATTTTTATGTATACTGCTTCCAAGAGAGTGGCTTGCAGATAATAAGCTCTCAGTAAATATGTATGGGTTGATGACTGACTGATACCCAATCACTGGAAGATGGATCATCAATTGCCTACCCTTACTTCTTTGCTAGTTTGAACCCATCCATTTTATGTTCTCCCCTGACTGTTGCTTTGAAAGTCATATTGCTAAAGTTTACATTGTCACTTTACAAATTTGGTTACACTGGGATCACCTGAGATCCTGCAGCCTGGTTTCCACCCTCAGAGAATCTTATAATCAGGGCATGACCTGAGCATCAGGATTTCTGAAAGCTCCTATAGTGATCCCTACCTGAGGTTGAAAACCTCAGCTTTACAAGAACATATGGGCCAGTACAGAACCAGGAAGACAAATAGGGAAAAGAGAGTCTGGAAAGTTGTCTTACTGTCTAGAAGTCATTTATCACAATACTACATTGGAAAAATTTAGTAAGCAGACATCAATAGAAAGGTCTTTGGAGAAATATGATTGTGTAAGTTTAGGTCATTATTATTACCTATTAATACAAGAAATTTTCATGTTTTAGATTAAATGAAACATTTTCTATTGCTAAAATATTTCAATATACAGTATGGTTTCAGCAGTTGGGCCAGTTTAATAAACTATATATGAAATTTTCAAGCATGAACTCTTTATGTCTCAACTGTTTCAAGAAATATATATATTATTATTACACCAATTAATTATATCCAATTATATATTATTATATCAAGTAATTATACCCAATTTGTATAATTAGCTGGTATAAAGTATATCATTATACCAGCTAATTACACCTGCTCATTTAACTTATATGCAGGGTACATCATGCAAAATGCCAGGCTGGATGAAGCACAGGCTGAAATCAAGACTGCTCAGAGAAATATCAATAATCTCAGATATGCACCCTTATGGCAGAGAGCAAAGAGGAACTAAAGAGCCTCTTGATGAAAGAGCACAGTGAAAAAGTTGGCTTAAAACTCAACATTCAAAACACTAAGATTATGGCATCTGGTCCCATCACTTCATGGCAAGTAGATGGGGGAACAATGAAAACAGTGACAGACTTTATTTTTGGGGCTCCAAAATCACTGCAGATGGTGACTGCAGTCATGAAATTAAAAGATGCTTACTCCTTGGAAGAAAAGCTATGACCAACCTAGACAGCTTATTAAAAAGCAAAGACATGACTTTGCCCACAGAAGTCTGTCTAGTCAAGGCTATGGTTTTTCCAGTGGTCATGTATGGATGTGAGAGCTGGACCATAAATAAGGCTGAGTGCCGAAGAGTTGATGCTTTTGAATTGTGTTGTTGGAGAAGACATTTGAGAGTCCGCTGAACTGCAAGGAGATCAAGCCACTTGATCCTGAAGGAAATCAGCCCTGAATATTCACTGGAAGATCTGATGCTGAAGCTGAAGTTGAAGCTCCAATACTTTGGCCACCTGATGCAAAGAGCCGGCATTAGAAAAGACCTGATGCTGGGAAAGATTGAGGGCAGGAGGAGAAGGGGACGACAGAGGGTGAGGTGGTTGGATGGCATCACTGATTTGGTGGACATGAGTTTTAGCAAGCTCCAGGGGATAGTGAAGGACAGGGAAGCTTGGTGTGCTGCAGTCCATGGGATCACAAAGAGACAGACATGACCAAGCAACTACACAGCAACAATACCAACTAAAGTAAAATATCTCTGTATTATGCTTCAAGCTGAATAACTGTGCTGACTCAATAATAATAATAACTATATTTGTTGAGGTAAAGTAATAAGCTCTTTACAACCACTGTTTTATGTATACGTAACAAGAACACTGTTTAAAACAGAGAAAATGTTTTAATTTTAATGAGGTCCAATTGATTGATTTTTCCTTTTATGGGTCATGCTTTTGGTGTCAAGTATAAGAGCTCTTTCCCTAATCTTAGGTCCCAAGGACTTTATCCTGTTTTTCCTAAAAATTTTATATTTTTATGTTTTACACTTAAGTTTATAATCCATTTTGAGTTCATTTCTGTATAAAGTGTAAGAGTACACTGCCTTTGGGATTTTCTTTTTTGCTAATGGATATTCAATTGTTCCAGCACCACTGATTGAAAAAAACTATCATTCTTCCATTGAATTGATCTTGCTCCTTCGTCAAAAATTAACCAGTCATATTTGTGTGGGTCTATTTCTGGGTTAACTATTCTGTTTCATTGACTTATATGCATCTATCCACACTGTAGTTATAAGCCTGAACATCAAGAAGAATGTTTCCTCCCACTTTATTCTTATTTTTCAAAACTATTTTGGTCAGTCTAGAACCTTTATCTTTTCAATTGAATTTTAGAATAAACTTGTTTATGTCTACCAAAAAAATTCTTGCTTGGATTGATAGGAACTGGGTTAAAAAGGATTTGATTTAGGGAGCATTGACATTTTTACTCTGTTGAGTCTTCCAGTGCATCAATATAGCATGTTTTTCCAAATATTTAAGTCTTTTATTTCTTTCATCAGCATTTTATCACATCCTTCACACCAATCCTGTACATGTTGTGTTAGATTTATAACTAAATCTTTAAATTTTTTGGTATAAATGAAACAATCCTGTATTTTTTTAATTAATTAATTTATTTTAATTAGAGAGTAATTACCTTACAATACTGTGATGGTTTTTTGCCATACATCAACATGAAAACTAAGATCATGGCATCTGATCCCATCACTTCATGGCAAATAGATGGGCAAACAGTGGAAACAGTGACAGACTTTATTTTTTTAGGGCTCCAAAATCACTGCAGATAGTGACTACAGCCAGGAAATTAAAAGATGCTTGCTCCTTTGAAGAAAAGTTATGACCACCCTAGACAGCATATTAAAAAGCATAGACGTTACTTTGCCAACAAAGGTCCATCTAGTCAAGACTATGGTTTTTCAAGTAGTCATATATGGATGTAAGAGTTGGACCATAAAGAAAGCTGAGCACTGAAGAATTAATGCTTTTGAACGTGGTGTTGGAGAAAATTCTTGAGTGTCCCTTGGACTGAAAGGAGATCCAACCAGTTCATCTTAAAGGAGATCAGTTCTGGGTGTTCATTGGAAGGACTGATGTTGAAGCTGAAACTCCAATACTTTGGCCATCTGATACGAAGAGCTGGCTTATTTGAAAAGACCCTGAGGGTGGGAATGATTGAAGGTGGGAGAAGGGGACGACAGAGGATAAGATGGCTGGATGGCATCACTGACTCAATGGACATGAGTTTGGGTAGACTCAGGGAGTTGGTGATGGACAGGGAGGCCTGCCATGCTGCAGTCTGCAAAGAGTCGGACATGACTGAGCAACTGAACTGAACATGAATCGGCCACAGACACACTCATGGTACTGTTTTTTAATCTTGGTTTCCACTATTTGTTGTCAGTGTATAGAAAAACTATTGATTTTTATGTGCTGATGTATTCTGTGGTCTTACTAAACTCACTTATTAGTACTAGGAGTTTGGGTCAGTTTTTCTTTGTCTGTCTCAGATCCTGTGGGATTTTCTACGTAGACAATCATGTCATCTGCGAATAAACAGTTTTATTTCTTCCTTTCCAATCTGTGTGTAATTTTTCTTTCTCATGCCTTATTTTACTTCACTGACTGGGACTTCAGGTACTATGTTAATAAGAATAGTAAAGGCAGACATCCTTAGCTTGTTTCCTGATCTCAGAGGAAAGCATTTAATCTTTTATCATTAAGTATGATGTTAGCCCTGGGAAGGCGATGGCACCCCACTCCAGTACTCTTGCCTGGAAAATCCATGGATGGAGGAGCCTGGTAGGCTGCAGTCCATGGGGTCGCTCAGAGTTGGACATGACTAGCGACTTTATTTTCACTTTTCACTTTCATGCATTGGAGAAGGAAATGGCACCCCACTCCAGTGTTCTTCCCTGGAGAATCCCAGGGACGGCGGAGCCTTGTGGGCTGCTGTCTATGAGGTTGCACAGAGTGAGACATGACTGAAGAGACTTAGCAGCAGCAGCAGTCTAGTTTATGATATCAGGGTAATATTGCCCTCATAAAAACAGTTAGTTAGTTGGGACAGGTTCCCTTTTCTTATATTTTCTAGAAGAGATCATGTAAAATTTTTGTTAATTTTTGAATGTTTGATAAGTTTCTGCAATAAAGTCATCTGGACCTGAATATTTAATGTGTAAGAGTTTTTAAATAAAAAATTCATTTTCTTTCATTATTCAAAGTCTATTCAGGTTATCTATTTTATCTTAGTTGTATTTTAGCAGATGGTGGTTTTTTGAGGGAGTCATTCAATTCTTCTCAGTTGCCTAATTATGAGTATAATGTTGTTCATAGTTGTCCCTTATTATCCTTTTAATGGCTGAAGGATCTATAAATTATATTCCTTGTCATTAAAGATATTGGTGATTTCTTCTCTATTTTATCTTACTAAAGGTAAGATAAAAAATAAGAGCTCAAAAGTAAGATAAGATTTTAGTCTTACTAGAAGTTTATTAATTTTATTGATTTTTTTCCCAAAGAACCAGCTTTTCACTTTGTTAGTTTTCTCTAATGTTTTCCTATTTTGAATTCCACTGATTTCTGCACCTTGACATGTGCTATCCATTCCTCTGCTTGTTTGGGATTTATTTTTATGTCATCAGTTTAATTTCTTGAGGTAAAAACTTGGACTACTGATTTGAGATCTTTCCTCTTCTCTAGTGTAAGTCTTGAGTCCTTTTGACCCAGTTTTAGCTGCATCCCACAAATTTTGATATACTATGCTTTCACTTTCACTCAGTTTGACGTATTTTTAAATTTCCTTTGAGATTTCCTTTTGACCCAGGGATTATTTGAAAGTGTGTTGTTTCATTTCTAGGTGCTCAGAGATTTTCCTGTTGCCTTTCTGTTGGTGATTTCTAGCTACAGTGTAATGTGGCCAGAGAACACACTCTATGTGGTTTCTTCTTAAATAATTTAATGTTTTATGCCTCAGGATAGGATCTGTCTTGGTGAATGCTCCATGGGACTTGAAAAGAATGTATATTCTGCTTTTGTTGGATAGAATGTTCTACAAATGTCTATTAGTTCGTATTGTTTAATAGTGGTGTTCAGTTCTATATTCTCCATAAAGTCCTATCTAGTGATTCTATCAGTTGTTGAGAGTGAGATGTTGATGCCCCCAGTTATAAGCAACTCAGTTTCAACAAGCCTTCCAGTGATTCAGCAGTGTACTAAGGTTTGAGGACCACTGACTCAGAACAGTTACTCAATAAAGTTAGCTGAGTTGCAAAACCTTTCACTGTTTTATAAACTATAAATTAGAACTTTTTAATGAACTTGATGTCATTTTAATTGAGTGCAAAAAAATTGTTCAAATTGAGTAAGGTAGAAAAACAAGGGAAACTCTCACCCCAATTGTTTTCCCATTCATTAAAATAAGCAATAAGTTGTACCATGACAACCTGCCACGAGGACAGGGTCATCATAAGCAGCTCCACACATGGGAGAGTGCTGAAAAAAGCCCTGTTTTATTTTTAAAGCTAAATTTTAAACTTAAACAATGGTCCACTTAATCCATTGATGGATTATTTCTGAGGCTGGTCAATTTATTACCATGTGCATTCAATCACTGAGTATTTACTTATCTCCTCTTATGATCCAAGAACTGTACAAGGTACTAAAAATAAAGCAGAGAACAAGACATAGAGTTTGCTACATATATAAATAGTCACTTTAATTATAATTTAATACTTCTGCTGCTGCTGAGTCACTTCAGTTGTCTCCGACTCTGTGTGACCCCATAGATGGCAGCTCACCAGGCTCCCCCGTCCCTGGGATTCTCCAGGCAAGAACACTGGAGTGGGTTGTCATTTCCTTCTCCAATGCATGAAAGTGAAAAGTGAAAGTGAAGTCACTCAGTCATGTGTCTGACTCCTAGCGACCCCATGGACTGCAGCCTACCAGGCTCCTCTGTCCATGCAATTTTCCAGGCAAGAGTACTGGAATGGGGTGCTATTGCCTTCTCCAGTAATTGTAATAAATACTAGCAAAAAGAAGGGCAGAGTGCTAACACAGGCCTAGCCTGGTCTAAGGGGATCAGGGAAGTTTTCCTGATTACTTGACAGGTAATCTAAAAGTGAAAGAGGAGAGTGGAAAAGTTGGCTTAAAGCTCAACATTCAGAAAACGAAGATCATGGCATCTGGTCCCATCACTTCATGGCAAATAGATGGGGAAACAGTGAAAATAGTGTCAGACTTTATTTTGGGGGACTCCAAAATCACTGTAGATGGTGATTGCAGCCATGAAATTAAAAGACACTTACTCCTTGGAAGAAAAGTTATAACCAACCTAGATAGCATATTAAAAAACAGAGACATTACTTTGCCAACAAAGGTCCGTCTAGTCAAGACGGACCACTGTGGTTTTTCCAGTGGTCATGTATGGATGTGAGAGTTGGACTGTGAAGAAGACTGAGCACCGAAGAACTGATGCTTTTGAACTGTGGTGTTGGAGAAGACTCTTGAGAGTCCCTTGGACTGCAAGGAGATCCAACCAGTCCTGGATGTTCTTTGGAAGGACTGATGCTGAGGCTGAAACTCCAGTACTTTGGTCACCTGATGCGAAGGGTTGACTTATTGGAAAAGACTCTGATGCTGGGAGGGATTGGAGGCAGGAGGAGAACGGGACGACAGAGGATGAAATGATTGGATGGCATCACTGACTTGATGCACATGAGTTTGGGTGAACTCCAGGAGCTGGTGATGTACAGGGAGGCCTGACATGCTGCGATTCATGGGGTCACAAAGAGTCAGGCACCACTGAGCAACTGAACTGAACTGAACTGAATCTGAGATTTAAAAGATGAGTTAAATCTAGTCTAGTGAAAGCAGAGGAAATGAGGTTAAAAATCAAGGGAACTCTATTTGTCAAAAGCTAAAAGAAATAGTTTGGTCTTATGCAGGCAGTAGAAGTAAAGATGCACTGGCAAGAAAACTGAGCGTGATGGTAGGAACCAGAGGACGTACTCATTTACCTAAAGTGGCCCATATGGAGATCACAGCTTCCAGCCAACTCAAGTGCATCTCAACAATTCAGTGAGACTGAGGACCTGTGAAATAACGATAGGTGCCTCTTACCAAATCCTACTGTGTTCCAGAACAGTACCAGGAACCTCCTGAACATTCTCTCCTGTAATTTCTTGGGTCCACATAAACACAGTTTGGTTTCTGCTGGAACGAAAGCCATCAGGGAGCAGTATTGAAAAGGTAAATGGGGGAACAACCAAACTGCGCATTGAGAGACCTTCCTTCATCAGGTCCTAGGCACTGGGGAGGATAAGAAAGTAACATTATAGATAGGAAAGAAACTTAGCAATTGTCAAGGGCCTTGCCTAGTGCTCTGGTAGCTAAGGTCCTGTGCTCCCATTGCAAAGGGCCTGGGTTCAATCCCCGGTCAGGGAATCAAACATGTCACATGCCATAACTAAGAGTTCACATGCACTGCCAAATAAATAAACTTTTTTTTTAATTAGCAATTGTCAAGGGCTTTCTATGTGCTAAGCACCTTTTTGATTGATAATTTGGCACATGTTATCTGTGTTCATCTTTTCTAATATTCACAATAACTCCAGGAAAGGAGGGCATCCTTTTTCTCATCTTAAGGATAGAAAGCAAGACTCGGAAGTGAAGTAACTTTCTCATGATGAAAGCTACTGACTAGCCAAGTATAGAACTGAATCCAGGGTCTAGTGATTTATACTTGGGGCAGATTCCCTGCAAGCTATGTTCCATCCCAGAGACACTTGTTCCTTTTTTAATTCAAGTCTCATTGTTTCTTTGCCTCGCCCTGCTCTATCAGACCCTCGGTTAAATCTAATCCCACCCACTCTAGTCTCCATAGCTGCCCATCTTTGTCTCTTCCTCTTATATTCACCAAGACTCCTTCTGTAATAATAACCAAAGCAAGATGTTTGCCCAATGCTTGAAAGCCCACTGTATAAGTATAAT
The DNA here is from genome assembly GCA_006408675.1 of Madoqua kirkii. Taxonomy (NCBI): domain Eukaryota; kingdom Metazoa; phylum Chordata; class Mammalia; order Artiodactyla; family Bovidae; genus Madoqua; species Madoqua kirkii. The sequence goes on from SJYC01127027.1 coordinate 9,175, forward strand.
GCTGAGAATTTACAATGCAAGCCATATCATTCTAAGAAAGTTCAAGTCCATTATTTTACCCTACTTCCTTTATTACAGTGATGCAGACAGCATCTTAGTACTCAAAGTCTAAAGGAACATTTTTAGCTCTGCTACTGATATTTTACTGTTTCAAGATCTTAATGCTATCATATTGTTACGATTTTATTCGGATTCTAATATGACTTTAGGGTACTGTGAGATCTGTAAAATATATTTATGCAGCATCAGTAAAAGAAATGAGATGGTTATGAAGGGAACAAAAGAAAACAAAACACCATGAGATGCTGGAAATCACTGTGGATATTCTATTTCTGTTACCTGATATGAGACTTATACAGGAACAATTTCCTATAGCACGCAGATAACAATTGAAAAGCCACAGTATAATTTCAGTTGGGAATCAGGTTGTGTGTAGTGAGCCTTTTCCTAATCTAGACAAATAAAATATATATAAACTCCATAAAACTATGTTTTCCAAGTTCTAGTGTCCACGTGAATAGTGACTTTAGGTTTTAATCAATTGTAAAAACCACAAATGTAATTCATTTAGGTTGTAATGGGAACAATAAAGTAGAATGAGAGAAAAAATATGTGAATACTGTTTTCAAGATAAGTGGTTAAGTTTGATAGAAATAAAAACTGAAAATCTGGAAAGCTATGTACTTTTTTTTCATTTCTAGAACAAAGCACCAATCAGCATTAGCTTTTTTAAATTTTTTATTTTGTTTCCATTTTTATTTTATACTGAGGCAGAGTTGAATAACTATGTACATTTAGAACAGATAACCAACAAGGATCTACCATATGGCACAGGTATTCTGCTCAATATTCTGTAATAAACTAAATGGGGAAATAACTTTAAAAATAATAGGTACATGTATATATGTAACTGAAGATTTAGCTTTAAATAAGCTGATTTTAAATGTTGTTTCAAACAGTGTTTCTTTATTCTTTTTACTCTTTGGATAAACACATACTATGGAAATATCAGCACTAGATTGGCATACTGCCTAGGCAAGCAGAGGGTCCTAGAGAATCCAAGAAAAAAGAGGCCATATCTAATTATCCACCCTAGTAACTTCCTGCAATACTGGAAGTGCCTAATATTGTTGAGAAGTAAATTATTTGCCTTGCTATATGGCATTTAGTTTTTAATCTCCACATTATACTTAAAGGAGGTTTCCCTGGTCTGCCTGCAATGCAAAAGACTCAGGTTCAATCCCTGGCTCAGAAAGATTCCCTGGAGAAGGGAATGGCTACCCATTCCAGTATTCTAGCCTGGAGAATTCCATGAACAGAGGAGCCCCAACTCATGGGGTCACAATGAGTTGAACACGACTGAGACATAGAAATTTTATTGAAGTATCGTTTATTTACAGTATTGTGCTTGTTGCAGGTGTACAGCAAAGTGATTCAGTTTATATACATATATACACCTGTATATATATATATATGAACATATGTGTATATATACATAAATATCTCAACATATGTATGTATGTCTCTGTGTGTGTGTGTGTATATATGTGTGTGTGTGTGTGTGTGTGTGTGTGTGTATCTTTTCAGATCATTTTCCCTTAGCAGTCAGTTCAGTTCAGTTGCTCAGTCATGTCCTACTCTTTGCGACCTCATGAATGGCAGCACACCAAGTCTCCTTGTCCATCACCAACTCCTGGAGTTCACTCAAACTCACGTCCATCAAGTCGGTGATGCCATCCAGCCATCTCATCCTCTGTCATCCCCTTCTCCTCCTGCCTCCAATCCCTCCCAGCATCACAGTCTTTTCCAATGAGTCAACTCTTCGCATGAAATAGCCAAAGTATTGGAGTTTCAGCTTTAGCATCAGTCCTTCTAATGAATACCTAGGACTGGTCTCCTTTAAATTGGACTGGTTGGACCTCCTTGCAGTCCAAGGGACTCTCAAGAGTCTTCTCCAACACTATAGTTCAAAAGCATCAGTTCTTTGGCACTCAGCTTTCTTCACACTTCAACTCTCACATTCATACATGACTACTGGAAAAACAATAGCCTTGACTAGATGGACCTTAGTCGGCAAAGTAATGTCTCTGCTTTTTAATATGCTATCTACGTTGATCATAACTTTTCTTCCAAGGAGTAAGCATCTGTTAATTTCATGGCTGCAATCACCACCTGCAGTGATTTTGGAGCCCAAAAAAATAAAGTCTGACACTGTTTCCACTGTTTCCCCACCTATTTGCCATAAAATGATGGGACCAGATGCCATGATCTTCGTTTTCTAAATGTTGAGCTTTAAGCCAACTTTTTCACTCTCCTCTTTCACTTTCATCAAGAGGCTTTTTAGTTCCTCTTCACTTTCTGCCATAAGGGTGGTGTCATCTGCATATCTGAGATTATTGATATTTCTTCCAGCAATCTTAATTACAGTTTGTGCTTCTTCCAGGCCAGCATTTCTCATGATGTACTCTGCATGTAAGTTAAATAAGCAGGGTGACAATATACAGCCTTGACGTACTCCTTTTCCTATTTGGAACCAGTCTGTTATTCCATGTCCAGTTCTAACTGTTGCTTCCTGA
>SJYC01127029.1:0-76386 GCA_006408675.1 Madoqua kirkii
CATTTTGTCCCCTATTATTTAATCTAAGCATTGTTCTCAAAAAAACTGATAGTTTGTATGCTTAAATATCTGCTCTTATAAAATTAAGCTCTTAATAAAATGGAAATGCACAGTTTCTTAAGATAGTAAAATACGTTCATCCAGTTCCAAAGTTAGTTCCATGCTTAATGAAGAAACATAAGTATCACATTAAAGGCAAGAAGAGAACAAGGATCTCTATCATCTCCACCATTATTCAACATTTTTCTGCACATATTAGACAAAGCAATTAGAAAAGGGAAGATCCTGTAAAGCAATTATCCTTCAATTAAAAAATAATTTTTTTAAAAGGAGAAAAGGGAAAGACATGAAGTACATAAACTGGAAAGGAAGAGATTAAATCATTTGTATATAGTAGGATCACATATCTGGAGAACCTAGGAGAATTCCCTCAAAAGCTGTTTTAAACAAGAAAATTCAGCGAAGTGACAAAATGTGATATTAATAGTTCATTTCTAAAACCAAGAGCCAACAGAAGCCATTTTTATGATGGAAGCACAGTTTCTTCAGTGTGCAAGATCTACATGATTAAGTGCTTTAAATACTGTGAAAGCCTAAGAGAAGACTTGAATAGCTGGAAAGTCCTATTCTTTGAGAGCAAGATTCAATATTGTGACGATGATATACTTGTGAATTTAACATAATCACATTTAAAATATGAAATCAATTTATTTTAATTAGACAAGCTAGACAAGCTGATTCTAAATCCAGATGTGAAATATTAGACAAGATAATTCTGAAAAAGAAGAAAAGGGGAAGATTAGCCCTAAAGATCCTAAAACATAAATATTAACTAGAATATAATAATGTTATAATAATTAAAAGTGAAATATTGAAGCCATAACCAAGCAGACACAGCAACTGAACAGAAAAGAAATGCCAGAAGGAGGTCCTAACACACCAAGAATCTGTTATGGAATAAAGGCACTATTTCAGATCATCAGGGAAACGATGGCACTGAGAAAGCTGGGGGAAAGCGCCAGAGGAGATGATGTCACCAAAATGAGAGCTAAGAGACCCCAGCCTCCATCCATGAATAAAAAACAGCTCTGGGAGACCTCTAGAGTCCACTTAAGAAACTTCAACAGCACAGTAGAACAAAGCAGAAAACAACAAAATGAAAACAAATACTAGCCTCACATAAAGGGAAAGAAGACAGCCCCATTTTGCCTGCATCGCCACCTCCCCAAGATGGTATTGCTCTTCACCCACCAAGAGGGAGCTCCCTGCCACAAAGAGTTAATGTCAGTGGGAAAGATACGCAGGATGACTGACTGATGAGCTTTCCCAGACCTTAAGAGCACTGCACGAAGGTCCCGCTTCAGTTTCAACCCACCCAGGCCAACAACTTGAGATGTGTATAGACAGTTAGGAGAAGGGAGGAAAGTGGGACATACCAGTAACAGTCATGCAGAAGAAGTCTTTGTCTTTCCCAATGATTTGCTCTGCAAACAAGCCCAGCAGTTTTTACCACTGAAACTGTACACTTGCATACCACCAGTCTGATACCTCTCACTGGCCTCCTCTGCTCTGGGTTGTTCATTTTTTGATACTGAACTGCATGAACTGTTTATATATTTTTGAGATTAATCATATATACAATGGCATATTAATCAGCCATAAATAGAAATGAAATTGTGCCGTTTGCAGAGATGCAGAGAGACCTAGAGACTCTCACACAGAGTCAAGTAAGTCAGAAAGAGAAGAAAAAATACCATACAATATTGCTTATATGTGAAATCTAGAAAAAGGATACAAATGAACTTATTCGCAAAGTAGATATAGAGACACAGACATAGAGAACAAATGTATGGATACCAAGAGGGAAAAGGGGGGTGGAAAGGAGGGGTGGGAATTTGGGATTGACTTCTATTGACTATTATATATAAAACAGGTAACTAATGAGAACATACTATTTAGCACAGGGAACTCTACACAGTCCTCTGTGGTAACCTAAATGGGAAAGAAATCCAAAAAAAGAGGGGATATATGTATACATATAGCTATTCGTGTTGTTGTACAGCAGAAACTATCACAACATTGTAAAGCAACTATACTCCAATAAAAATTAATTTTCAAAAGGAAACTTTAAAAAATTTTGAGTGACAAAAATAGAAACAACACAGCAAAACTCATTAGATGCTGCAAAAGCAGCTCTAAGTGGGAATTTTGTAACAGTAAATGCCTACAGCAGGAAAAAAAGAAATACTCTAATTAAAAACTCTAAATCTCAAGAAACTAGACAAAGAAGAACAAGTCAAACCCAGAGTTAGCAGAAGAAAAGAAATAATAAAGATTAGGGCAGAAATAAATGAAATAAAGGTCAGAAAAGATAGGGGAAAAAAATCAATGAAACTAAGAGATGTTTTCTTAAAAAGATGACAGAATTTTAGCTAGACTAAGAAAACATTTAGAGAACTCAAATACATAACACCGGAAGTGAAAAAGGAGACGTTACAACGGATTCCTCAGAAATACAACAATTATACATAATAGTTATAAGAGATGACAACTGCTGCTGCTGCTAAGTCGCTTCACTCGTGTGTGACTCTTAGCGACCTCATGGACTGCAGCCAACCTGGCTCCGCTGTCCATAGGATTTTCCAGGCAAGAGTATTGGAGTGGGTTGCTATTGCCTTCTCCAATAAGAGATGACTATAAATATCTAAATGAAAGAAATGGTATGGACATAACAGAAGCAGAAGTTATTAAGAAGAGGTGGCAAGAATACACAGAAGAACTATGCAAAAAAGATCTTCATGACCCAGATAATCATGATGGTGCGATCGCTCACCTAGAGCCAGACATCTGGAATGTAAAGTCAAGTAGGCCTTAGGAAGCATCACTACAAACAAAGCTAGTGGAGGTGATGGAATTCCAGTTGAGCTATTTCAAATCATAAGAGATGTGCTGGGAAAGTGCTGCACTCAATATGCCAGCAAATTTGGAAAACTCAGCAGTGGCCACGGGACTGGGAAAGATCAGTTTTCATTCCAGTCCCAAAGAAAGGCAATGCCAAAGAATACTCAAACTACCGCACAATTGCACTCATCTCACACGCTAGCAAAGTGATACTCAAAATTCTCCAAGCCAGACTTCAACAGTATGTGAACCATGAACTTCCAGATGTCTAAGCTGGTTTTAGAAAAGGCAGAGGAACCAGAGATCAAATTGCCAACATCCATTGGATCATCAGAAAAGCAAGAGAGTTCCTGAAAAATATCTACTTCTGCTTTATTGACTATGCCAAAGCCTTTGACTGTGTGGATCACAACAAACTATGAAAGATTCTTCAAGAGGTGGAAATACCAGACTACCTGACCTGCCTCTTGATAAATCTGTATGTAGGTCAAGAAGCAACAGTTAGAACTGGACATAGAACAACAGACTGGTTTCAAATTGGGAAAGGAAAGGCTATAGATTGTCACCCTGCTTATTTAACTTGTATGCAGAGTACATCATGAGAAACACTGGGCTGGATAAAGCACAAGCTGGAATCAAGATTGCCGGGAGAAATATCAATAACCTCAGATATGCAGATGATACCACCCTTATGGCAGCAAGTGAAGTGAAAGAGGAGAGTGAAAAGTTGGCTTAAAACTCAACATTCAGAAAGCTAAGATCATGGCATCTGCTCTATAGATTGTCACCCTGCTTATTTAACTTGTATGCAGAGTACATCATGAGAAACACTGGGCTGGATAAAGCACAAGCTGGAATCAAGATTGCCGGGAGAAATATCAATAACCTCAGATATGCAGATGATACCACCCTTATGGCAGCAAGTGAAGTGAAAGAGGAGAGTGAAAAGTTGGCTTAAAACTCAACATTCAGAAAGCTAAGATCATGGCATCTGCTCCCATCACTTCATGGCAAATAGATGGGGAAATAGTGGAAACAGTGAGAGACTTTATTTTGGGGGGCTCCAAAATCACTGCAGATGGTGACTGCAGTCATGAAATTAAAAGAGGCTTGCTCCTTGGGAAAAAAAAAGCCATGACCAACCTAGATAGCATATTAAAAAGCAGAGACATTACTTTGCTGACAGGAATGTCTAGTCAAAGCTATGGTTATGGTTTTTCCAGTAGATGTGAAAGTTGGAGTATAAAGAAAGCTGAGCGCTGAAGAATTGATGCTTTTGAGCTGTGGTGTTGGAGAAGACTCTTGAGAGTCCCTTGGACTGCAAGGAGACTCAACCAGTCCATTCTAAATGAGATCAGTCCTGGGTATTCATTGGAAGGACTGATGCTGAAGCTGAAACTCCAATACTTTGGCCACCTGATGCAAAGAACTGACTCATTTGAAAAGACCCTGATGCTGGGAAAGATTTTAGGTGGGAGGAGAAGGGGATGACAGAGGGTTGGATGGCATCACAGACTCAATAGCCATGAGTTTAAGTAAGCTCCAGGAGTTGGTGATGGACAGGGAAGCCTGGTATGCTGCAGTCTATGGAGTTGCAAATAGTCAGACACAGCTGAATGACTGAACTGAACTGATAAACATCTAGACATCAACAAGTTGGATAGCCTAGAAGAAATAGGTGAATTTCTAGAAACATACAACCTAACAACTGAATTATAAGAAAAAAAAATCTGTAGAGACAATAACAAGTAAGGAAATTGAATCAATAATCAAAAATCTATCAACAACAACAAAAAAGCCAAGGACCAGGTGGTTTCACTGGTGAATTCTACCCAACATTTAAAGAATGAATGCCAGTTCTTCTCAAACTCTTACATAATACTCACAAATTTATTTCACAAGGCCAGCATTACACACACCAAAGCCAGATGAGGAAAAGAAGACTTCAAGAAATTCACAGACCAATATCCTTGATAAATATAAAAAAGATGCAAAAATTCTCAGCAAAATATTGACAAGTCAAATTCAGCCATACATTAAGTGAGAAAGTAGGATTTACTATTGGGCTGCGAGGATGGCTCAGTATATGCAAATCAATAAATATGACATACCATATTTATAGAATAAAAGATAAATATTATATAATCATCTCAATGGATGCAGAAAAAGAATTTAACAAAATACCACCTCCATTCATGACAAAAAAAACTTAACAAATTGACTATAATAGAAGCATATCTCAATATAATAAAGGCTATGTATAACAAACCCACAGCTATCATCATACTCAATGATGAAAGATTGAAAGCTTTTCCCCTAACATCAGCAACAAGACAAGGGTGTCTACGCTCACCTTTCCAATTCAATATAGAACTGGACGTCCTAGCCAGAGCAATGGGCAAGAAAAAGAAATAAAATACATCTGAATTGGAAAGAAGGAAGTGAAACTGTTCTCTTTGCAGATGATACAATTTTATATATAGAAAGTCATAAAAACTCCACCAAAAAACGAAGCTGTTGTATGTAAACAACAAATTCAGTAAAGTTGCAGGATACAAAATTAACATACAAAAATCAGTAGCATTCCTATACACTAGCAATGAACTATCTGAAAAGGAAATAAAGGAAATGATTCCATTTACAATAGCATCAAAAACAGTGAAATATTTAGAAAAAAACTTAACCAAGGAGGTGAAAAGCTGCACAATGAAAACTACGAGACTTTGCTGAAAGAAACTGAAAAGGGCACAAATAGAAAGCTACCCCATGTCCAAGGATTGGAGGAATTAATATTATTAAAATATATATGGAATCACAAAATAGCCTGAGTAACCAAAGCAATCCTGAAAGTGAAAAACGCTAAAGGCATCACATGTCCTGATTTCAAACTATACTGCAAAGCTACAGTAGTCAAAACAGTATGGTGTTAGCATTTAAGAAGAATATAGACTAACTGAAAAGAATAAAGAGCCCAGAAATAAAATCCACATATACAGTTAACGAATACTTGACAAGAAAGCCAAGAATACTCAGTGGGAAAAGTATAATCCCTTCAATAAATGGTGCTGAGAAAACTGGATAACCACATGCAAAAGAATGAAATTGGATCCCGCTCTTACACCTCTCACAAAAATTAACTTAAAATGTGTTAAAGACTTAAACATAAGGCCTGAAACCAGTCTAGTGATGTTTGATCAGAGCCAAAAGTACTCAATGGGGTGGATACAGTCCCTCACACCTGTCACAAAAATTAATTCCACATGGATTAAAGACTCAAATGTAAGTGCTGAAACCACAGAACTCTTAGAAAACTTGGTGAAAAACTCCTTGCTATTGGTCTCAGCACTGACTGTTTGTGTATAACATCTAAAGCAGAAGCAACAGAAGCAAAAACAAACAAGTGGCTGAGACAGGCTGGGACTTGGGGCCGGGGACCCTTTACTGCAGTGCTGCAGTGCTTATACCTAGACGTACTCTTCTGCAGCAACAAAGTACAAAGAAACTACGTGGAACTAAAAATAACTGTGTGCATGTGCAGCTGGGGCAAATTCAGGACAAAAGAAACAAACAAACAAACAAACAAAAAACCAGTTTCCTCTTTTGAAGAGCCTGGAGCAAAGGCCGCGGGTTAGGAGCAAAAAAGCAGGGCCTGCACATGGCCCCTGCACACACCACACCCCCTAAGGGGTGGGCAAAACACAGCCCCTGCCCTCATCCCACATAAGGATCAGGCTCACCCCACTCAGGGAGTGAACAGCAAGGGAACCTGCTACTTGTTCTCACTCCCGACTGCTGCAGCTGGGACCCCAAGAAAGCCTTGCCTGAATTTCTTGTCTGGCCTCTGATCAATCTCTATTGATTAAGGAGGCCAAGAACCCTAGTCAGTAACAGCTTTATCAAACTAAAAATCTTCTGCACAGTAAAATAAATAATCAATAAGATGAGAAGGCAAACTAAAAAATGGGAAAAAATATTTGCAAACCACATATCTATTAAGAGGTTAATATCCAAATATACATAAGGAATTCATACAACTCAATGACAAAAATAAAATAATCCAACTTAAAATGGACAAAAGATCAAGAACACATGTTTCCAAAGAAGGTATACAGATGGCCAACGGGTATATGAAGATACCCAATATCATTAATATGCAAATCAAAACCATGGTGAAATATCACCTTATATCTGTTAGAATGGCTACTATCAAAAAGATAAGAGATAACAACTGCTGGCAAGGTTAGAGAGAAAAGGAGACCCTTGTACACTGTTGGTGGAATTGTAAATTGTTAGAGTCATTATGGAAATCTGTATGAAGTCTACTCAAAAACTTAAAAATGGAACTACCATATGATCCAGAAGTCCCACTTCTGAGTATATATCCAAAGGAAATGAAACAAGATCTTGAAGAGATACATTCCCTCCTATGTTGGTCGCAGCATTATTTACAACGGCCAAGCTATGGAAACATCCCTAAGCGTCTGCTGATGGGTAACGGATAAAGAAAACATGGTGTGTAGACACCCATACACACAGTTTATGGCTGAATACTGTTATTCAGCCATTTAAAAAAAAAAGAAGAAAATCCTGCTATTTGCAACAACATGGGACAGACCTTGAGGGTATTATGCTAAGTGAAATAAGTCAAACAAAGAAAGACAAATACTGTGTAATCTTGCCTATATGTGGAATCTAAAGAAATCAAAGTTACAGAAACAGAGATCAAATTGGTAGTTGCCAGAGACAGCTAAGAACGGGGCTAAAGGGAAAGCAGGGGCTGGGAGAAATGAGTGTAGGTGATGAAAAGATATAAATTTCTAGATACAAGATAAATAAGCTCTATGGATCTAATGATGATTATTGTTAATAATATTGTGTTATATTCTCTTTTATTGAAGTATAGGTGATTTACAACTTGTGCCAATAAATGTAAGATGATGGATACAGTTTTCAAATGATACAGACTACCAGAGCTCATTGGCGTATATCAAAGCTCAATGGCCTAGATTATTTCACTGATTAATTTGCGTGAAAAAGTTAAGGAAGAAATAATACCAATCCTATACCAACTTTTCCAGAAAACAGAAAAATGCAGAGTCAGCAGATAGAAAGCTTGCTTCCAGCTTCCCAGTGTATCAGAAAGCGGATCTCTTATACACGTACAGGAGCACAGGTCTGCTGAGAATAAACGCAGATTAAGTGAAAAGAAAGAGTGAAAATTAGTTCCACCAACTTGGCCTTCTTCAGTTTGAAACCATCACTTCCAAACAGCTTCTTCAGTGTACCTTTTGGTAAACCGTACCAGGGTGACCCACCATCCCAGTTCGCCCCAGACTTCCCCAGCTGTAGCATGAAAGTCGTACATTCTGGGGAACCCCTCAATTAGAGGAACATCAGAAAGATGGACACCCTCTCTGACCCTGAATTTCATGGATCTGTAAATGCAAACCTTATTTTAAACCTCAAGAAAATGTCTGCTTCTTTCCATTGACTTCCACAAATTCCAAATAAAAAGAGATTTAATTATAAAGAAGAAAATATCAACATAAGGGTATCATTCTTATCCTTATTTTACAAACTCCCATCCCTCCTGTTTCCAAGTACTAAATGTGAATTAATTTTTTAAAAACTCAATGGCAAGCTCGTGTACACCTGTGGCTGATTCATGTCAATGTATGGCAAAACTAATACAGTATTGTAAAGTAGAATAAAGTAAAAATAAAAATTTAAAACTCAATGGCAAAAAATAAAACCTATAAGGACAATTCTTACACTTCAAAACTTAGAATCCAAAGAATTGTTTTTCTGTGACTTTAAGAATTTTGTTTTAACAAGAGGCATCAGGAAGACAGTATTTACAGTCTTAAAAGACATAGATAAGGTTCATTGCACTCAGTCCCTAAGTTATGACTGTATTTCCCCCTTATTTCCACCAGATGGCAGGCATAGGCGCTACTTCTGTGTTTCTGCCTAAGATTCTGAATTGAGTTAGATTTTTCTGAGTTCAAAGTCATAAATTAGAAATGTCCTTAGAGTGACCTACGGATGTAAATTACCAGAATTTATCATCTGCTGTTACATATGTGGGATCTTTCCTGATGTCCTGCCTTAGAGAGTCATTTATTATGTGTGTTCAAAAGGAATTTTTCCCTTTGAGGCCCCACAATGTGGTCACTGCAGTGGAAAGCCTGTTTCCCATGCTTAATGACATACCACTCTCTGAGCAAAGGACAAAGATGAAGAACACTTGGAGAGATATGAGAAGGAGCAAGAGGCAGGGGCTGCATAATACATTCCATGTCTCAATATCTGTTCTGATCTCTGAAATGAGTAAATTGAAAGGTACAAAAAGACAGCATCTTAAGAACTTCCGATCTTTTCTGACTTTCTAAGTCATTAACTTTGAGTAACACCAATCTTTATCTGTTCTTGAAGCAAATTTATAAGCTCACTTCTTCCCATTTGACATATTATGGAGCTTACGTGGAGCACAATTTATTCACGCTACACTGAGATATACAAAGAAAATATAGCTTCTTTATTTTTCTATTATCTAGGCCACCAACCCCCACCCTCCTTAGGGGTAAAGCAAAACTTTAAACTTGCTTAAAATGAATACCCAGTCACGTCTCATTATGCAGCCTATTTTCTGTTTGCGATAGATCGTTCTTAGCTAAAAGTCAGTCTTCCGAATGTTTCCCCTCACTTGCTTCCCTCTCCCTCCCCAAGGTGGCATCTTGTAAACAAAATCCCATCCTTCTGGAGGCGCTGGGATGTCCCTAGGTCCTTGCCGGCCTCAGAAGTGAGGGTGTGTTTTACGCACCAAGTCATATTCACTGTGCTGAAGTCAATTCTCTGCGTCCCCTTAGGACCAGACAGCCCTCCCCGCTGATTTAGCAGCATCAGCCCCAGCCGTTTTTTCAGTTAAACATGCTTCCTGAAGCGGGGCTTTGATCCTCAAGCCAAATGGTCCACTGGGCAGCCTTTAGTTTCAAGATAACCTCCCCCCTTCCCAGTGCCCTACTGTAGCAACCTCCCTGAAAAGTCACCGGCCTTTCTCACAGACCATCCCGGCCATCTAGATGCCGTCCACCCTGCATGGGAAGTAAGGGCTTTTCAAGATGCAAAGTCAGGCTTCTCCACCCAGCCGAGCTGCTCCCTGGATGCCTACTAAGCTGGAGCTGCTCTTGGGATGCCAAATGGGAAAGACGCCACGGACCCTCTGCATTTGGCTTCAGCCTCTGTAATACAGGGGCTTCTCTACTGGCTCAGATGGTAAAGAATCTGCCCGCTATGTGGGAAAACTGGGTTTGATCCCTGTGTCGGGAGATCCTCTGGAGAAGGGGATGGCAACCCACTCCAGTATTCTTGCCTAGGAAATTCCATGGTCAGAGGAGCTTGGGGGGCTACAGTGCATAGGGTCACAAAGAGTGGGACACCACTGAGTGACCATCAACACGTTCCACTCCTTAGTACCGTGAACACACACACACACACACACACACACACACACACACACACACACTTTGGGATTTCGTGGGCTCTGGTCGGGAGGCAGGGAGGCCGGGCACATCCTGATGTCTGATCATCGCCTCCCTGGCCCCTCCCTCTCGCCTCTCCTTGTCACCGTGGCCCCGCCTCCAGGTGTGCAGGGACAGGCACAATCTTCCTCTTCTGCCCTGCCTGGGGCTTGCCAGCGTCCTTTTCCATTCTAGGGGCTATAAGCCTCACTGCTCAGCAGTTGTGTCTAATCGTGACTTGAGGACTCCTTTCTCCTACGGACCTCACTCTTGAAATGTAAAAGTTAGGTCTTTGGAATGTGGAAATCCCATCTCTCTGTCTCAAATGCCTTACATCCGAGACCTTTGAGATGTTAATTCTTTGTTCTCTCTTGTGTCATTTTTTTCCTTCCCTGGGGAAATAGCTTCCTGGTTCAGTGTATTCTCTGGGTTGAAGTTAAAGGAAATAAGGTTTAAAGGACAAATTAATATAAATTATTTTCAGATTGAAAGTATTATCACTGTGGTAAGGGCTAAGAACTCCAGGTGTAAAGTGTTTGAAACAGGACTTGGCACACACAGATATTTTTATTATATATAATATTATATAATCATAAAATTATATGTTAATAATACTATCATTATATAATTATTACACTATGTGATATATTATTTTACGTGTTATTATTTGATTATATTGTTACCGATATTATTACTGGATGTCAAGTAAAAGCAGACATGTACAGCAGAAAACAAAGCAAACTGTCATGTTCGGAATAATTATTAGAAAAACTGACTGGTAAGACACAAAATAGCTTCTAAATTTTAAAAGTGTTAAAATATGGAATGTGGGGCGGGAGGAGGTTAGGCATGAAATAAGAATATACTTTCCATTTGAGTTTGTGAAAAGTTGATGGGCCAGTTCAGCATCTGAAACATGTTAACTCCTATTTTTCATATTTTGATTTGGATCAGATGGCTAATGTTGTAAACTTCATAACAATACAACACATGACCTAGCTTCTCTCAGATCAGCGTAAACAAAGTCATTGGTTCATCACATCAGAAAATAAGGATCAGCAAGAGACATAAAGATGTCAGAGTGCCTGCCACTGGCAGCTGAGACACAGCTGTAACAGAAAACCACTGACTCAGCGTGGTGGAGCCTGTTTTGGTGGGAAGGACAAAGGAAACCTATGCTATCAGTGTCAGTAAATAGAAAGTTGCTTCAGCTGTGAGTTTTATGATCAAAACATTCAAGTTGAAACGTACGTGTTGCTTCTGTTTTCTGTCAGTGTGACGGCTGCCCGCCCTGGTCCATTAAGCAGACAGGCCCGGGTGAGGATCTGCTGGGTGAGGCAGTGTTAACCTCTTTGACACTAATTTCATTAACTAGTGGCTCCTGTTTCTTCAGTTACCGTCAATTTGGTGTTAATATTTCCAGCCTTACATGATTATGGATGCCTCCTAACCTTTGAGAATAATTACATTGTTTGCTGCAAAGCACCTAGTATTTTAGAAATCAGTAAGACAATCTGAGTACATAAGATTAAAGAGAAAAAAAAGCAATAGGAAAAGAAGGAAAAAGAGTTTGCAGCCATCTTGATATTTTGAAGGTTCTGTCATCTTAAAATAACAGAACTATTTGGGGCGGGGGGCTACTTTTTCAAGGTTTGGATTTCATAAAAGCCCTCCTAGTTAATTGTTATGACATCTTTAGGCAATTTCATCAACCCAAATGCCTCACAGGACTTCTTGGAGCCACAAAGCAGATAACAAAACAGAGGCCGACAGCAGTGGCCAGTAACTCAGCAGCACAGGGCTCTCCCAGATGCACGGCCAGAGCCCCAGGGAAGGGAGGATGCATGAGAAATACTGTTCCCTGTTGTCTGTGACTGAAGAAGACGATTCTGGTTGGACTGATAGCTTCCTGTGTCCAACTGTTCCTTCAAAGTGCTTTTCAAGGCTCCACAGGGCCCAGAGGTTCTCTTGCAATGCCTCAGTGGCCACTGTGAGGATGTATGTGAGCAAGGTTTATATGTCTGGCTCCTGGTTATTCTGAGGAAAGTGCTTTTCTGTTTGGAAAACAGTTCCAAGCCATTATCTTAAGCCCTGTTGTATAATCACAGTACAGGGAAGGAAAACCAAACATCTACCCTTCTCACGGTCTTTCCCATCCTCCAGGCTGGTGTGAACCAAAAGCTTATGTTTTGAACCTTTAAAAGATACTGTTTTTCAGTTGCTCAGTTGTGTCCGACTCTTTGCAAGTCAACGGACTGCAGCATGCCAGGCCTCCCTGTCCCTCATCCTCTCTTGGAGTTTGCCGAAGCTCATATCCGTTGAATCAATAATGCCATCCAACCATCTGATCCTCTACCACCCTCTTCAGCCTACAATCTTTCCCAGCATCAGGGTCTTTTCCAGTGAGTCAGCTGTTCCCATCAGGTGGCCAAAGTATTGGAGCTTCAGCTTCAGCATCAGTCCTTCTAATGAGTATTCAGGGTTGATTTAAAAGGTAACAGAGCTGTAAAAACAACTTTAACAAAGTGCACAGAAATGTCTTAATAAGCATATTTTTCAAATAAAAATAATACCTAGAATACAAGAGGTACACACAAGGTGCTTTCTGTCTCCTGGGCATATTTGAATAACTGGGAAACTTGAAAAAAAAAAAAGAAAAAAACTAGGTTCCCGGCAGAAATCAATCTGGAAAGGAGTCCAGGAATTAGCAAGTTTTAAGTTTCTCAGATGGTTCCAATATACAGTGGAGACTGAAACCAGGGTACTACAGATATACAGAGAAAGATATGTTCACTCAGAGAACGGAAGAACAAAATGCCCCTTAGCGGGTCCTGCAGCTTCCAAACACCCAGAGGGGCCCCCAAGCACCTGCTCCACCTGAAGCCCACTGAGGTGGCCGCGGTTGCTCCCCAAAGTTAACGGGAGCAGTTCCCATCCCTGTATCTGTCTGAACACTTCACCTTTTGTTTTGCCACAGTATTTCCAAAACTTCTCAGCTTAAGACTCAGCAGAGAGACTCAAACTAAAGATTCCAGGCTCTCCTCCCCAGACTCCAATTCTACAGAGTCTGTGCTGCAGCCTGGGGAACTGTACATTCAAAACACCCAGGGGGGACTCCTTGGCAATCCAGTGGTTAAGACTCTGAACTTCCAGTGCAGGGAACGTGGGTTCAATCCCTGGTCAGGGAGCTAAGATCCAAAATGCTACAGGGCACGGTCAAGAAATTTAAAATTTTTTAAAATAAAAAATGCCCCAGGTGATGCTTAGGATTTGGCAGGCTGGGAACCCTGCTCTGGGATCTAAATTGCTAACATGGCCTCTTATGCCAGTCTTCCAATTTCACCCAGTGTCAACCCATCACACACCTCATTTTTAGAACTGTCTTCCACATCCTATATCCCTTATGCTATTCTATGTGGCATATGCATATTCTGTGTGTGTTCACCTTATCAAGCCGGACAACACATTCTTAGGTTTTTTCATTAATTAATTAACCTAAATACTCAGTTCAGTTCAGTTCAGTTGCTCAGTCATGTCCGACTCTTTGCGACCCCAGGAACCACAGCACATCAGGCCTCCCTGTCCATCACCAACTCCCATGTCCATTGAATCGGTGATGCCATCCAACCATCTCATCCTCTGTCGTCCCCTTCTCCTCCTGCCCTCAATCTTTCCCAGCCTCAGAGTCTTTTCAAATAAATCAGCTCTTCGCATCAGGTGGCCAAAGTACTGGAGTTTCAGCTTCAGCATCATTCCTTCCAATGAAGACCCAGGACTGATCTCCCTTAGGATGGACTGGTTGGATCTCCTTGCGGTCCAAGGGACTCTCAAGAGTCTTCTCCAACACCACAGTTCAAAAGCATCAATTCTTCAGCACTCAGCTTTCTTCACAGTCCAACTCTCACATCCATACATGACCACTGGAAAAACCATAGCCTTCACTAGACAGACCTTTGTTGACAACCTAAATACTAACATACTTCAATCTCATTGACTCCCTCTGGGAATGCAGGAAGTGGGACTGGGAATAGGGGACATCGGTCTGGTCTTAAAATCCCAGAACATGGAAGCTGGAAGGTCCAGAAAACAATGACCCAACAATGTTGATAAAGGAGTGGTGCCATATCTGGAAGCCGAGCAGACAGGCCAGCCCGGGGCCTGCTGGCGTACCCACCAGGAAGAAGAGGCGATAACGACAAGTGAGGAGGCGCCGACGCCTGCGCACACTTGCTGCTGACTCACAAGCATTAACCGTCGGATCCACGTAGCATGTGAGGGATGTGCGACTGTGGTCCTGAGGTTCCCAGGGGGAGACATCGCGAGTATTCAGATTCAGTAACTTGCCCAATGACAACTCCAGTGACATAGACCCAGGAAGCCGGCAGAGACCAGGCACCCTTTGCACCCCTGAACAGTACCGTCTCCCACGTACAGAGGACAAACCAGCTCCCAGGTTCAATTCCCTCTGCGTCTTGGCCCTGCTTCCGGAGGAGTGAACATGTGACCCACAAAACTCCGAAGCTCGGGCTGGAGGCTGGCGTTTAAGGGAGGCACCCGGTGCCTTCTCATGCTCCTCCACTGTTGCTTGTAGTCAGAGGTTCAAGGAAAATGATAATGAAAACCAAAAACGGAACAAACACGGATGTTTCTACTCTTCTGAGGAGTGTGAAAGGAATCTTTTAAGAAATAGACTATAACATAAGATACAGTGGAAAACAAATGAACTGGAAGCTGAACACCCCAAGATGTGCCCAACAGTGGGCTGTGGGGTCTGGATTAAGTACTCCTCTCTCTAAACTATGATATTTCGTCTTAAACGTAAGGATGGTATTACCAAAAATGGGGGTCAACAAGTCATAACCATGGGCCAGATCCAACCCCCTTGGACTACTTTTTAAGGATTCTTTGCAGATAAGAATAATTTTTTGTTTTTTAGGAGTTGTAAAAAAGAGAACATAAGAGAGAGAGAAAGGAATAGGATTCAACCATGATCCTGTGTGGCCTGCCAAACCTAAAATATTTACTGTCTGGCCCTTTAAAGAAAAGAATTTGCTAACCCTTGACCTAAAACTACGATGGTATCGTCTGCCCAGCTATCATAAACAACCAAGCCAAGATGAGCTGCAGATCTGTATTTTAAAGTAGGCTCTCACTAGCTAATTGACCGTCTCCCAAGCAGCCTCTCAGCACTGAAGTTCAAATTTGTGCTTCAGCAAAATTTCAAATGACTACAGGGTCACTAACAAATGAGACAGACGTCAAAGACTCATTCTTCAAGAGGCAAAGATCTGTTCCGTGTTGAAACTACCTAAATAATTGCTATGCATGGGGACTAACAGAGGTCTTAAAACAGGAGAAGAGAGAGGACTTGGAATGCATTATCCTTCAAAATGTCACACAGAAGCATAAACAAATAAAACAGGTAAACCTTGGTGGTAGGGTCTGCAATGAGATGAGCTGAACCCTCACTTGACCTGCTCCAGCAGAGCTGCTCTGAGAGCTCCTTGAAGGCCTGTTTAGCAACCACTGATGGAGAGAAAAAGGAAGCACTAGCATCTGAAGGGGCTTCAGAGAATTCCCACCTCCCCAGCACTTTTAAAGATTTTATCAAGTTCCATTCCCTCTTTAATCCAGTTTTCTCAGTTTTATAAAGGTGATCTAAATATCTTCTAAAACTGTTTTTGACTAGTGTTGAGTACTCTTGCCTGGAAAATCCCATGGATGGAGGAGCCTGGTAGGCTGCAGTCCGTGGGGTCGCTAGGAATCAAGACACAGCTGAGCAACTTCACTTTCACTTTTCACTTTCATGCACTGGAGAAGGAAACGGCAACCCACTCCAGTGTTCTTGCCTGTAGAATCCCAGGGACGGAGGAGCCTGATGGGCTGCCGTCTATGGGGTCACACAGAGTTGGACATGACTGAAGCGACTTAGCAGCAGCAGCAGCAGTGTTGATATCTATAATGAATATATAACCAAAAAGAATATTCTTCATATACATATCATAGAATTATGTATATAATTTGAGACTTCCCTAGAAGACCAATGGTTAAGACTTCACCTTCCAGTATAGGGGGTGTGAGTTCAGTCCCTTGTCAGGGAACTATGATCCTACATGCCTTGCAGCCAAAGAAACAAAAATATGAAATAGAAGCAATATTGTAACAAAGTCAATAAAGACTTTAAAAATGATCCACATCAAAAAAACCTTCAAAAAAAGATAATTATGTATGTAATTTAATTTTGTTCAAATTTTGAAATATTTATATAACATTGTACATTGGTACATATTATGGTGTCATTAATTAATAATTAATAAACATTTAAAATGTGTATAGCTTTTATAATACATATTTCAAAATTTGAACAAAATAAAATTAGTTAGCAGTAAACATGGCACAGGCTTTCCTGGTGGCTTGGACAGTAAAGAATCTGCCTGCAATGCAGGAGACCTCATGGATGGAGGAGCCTGGTAGGCTGCAGTCCGTGGGGTCGCTAGGAATCAAGACACAGCTGAGCAACTTCACTTTCACTTTTCACTTTCATGCACTGGAGAAGGAAACGGCAACCCACTCCAGTGTTCTTGCCTGTAGAATCCCAGGGACGGAGGAGCCTGATGGGCTGCCGTCTATGGGGTCACACAGAGTTGGACATGACTGAAGCGACTTAGCAGCAGCAGCAGCAGTGTTGATATCTATAATGAATATATAACCAAAAAGAATATTCTTCATATACATATCATAGAATTATGTATATAATTTGAGACTTCCCTAGAAGACCAATGGTTAAGACTTCACCTTCCAGTATAGGGGGTGTGAGTTCAGTCCCTTGTCAGGGAACTATGATCCTACATGCCTTGCAGCCAAAGAAACAAAAATATGAAATAGAAGCAATATTGTAACAAAGTCAATAAAGACTTTAAAAATGATCCACATCAAAAAAACCTTCAAAAAAAGATAATTATGTATGTAATTTAATTTTGTTCAAATTTTGAAATATTTATATAACATTGTACATTGGTACATATTATGGTGTCATTAATTAATAATTAATAAACATTTAAAATGTGTATAGCTTTTATAATACATATTCAAAATTTGAACAAAATAAAATTAGTTAGCAGTAAACATGGCACAGGCTTTCCTGGTGGCTTGGACAGTAAAGAATCTGCCTGCAATGCAGGAGACCTGGGCCCAATCCCTGGATCCGAAAGATCCCCTGGAGAAGCAAATAGGAGGCCACTCCAGCACTCCTGCCTGGAGAATTCCATGGACAGAGGAGCCTGGCTGCAGTCCACCAGTCGCAAAGAGTCAGACTCGACTGAACGACTGACACTACCTAAACATGGCTCAGAGTACAACAGAAACGGGATTGGAGAGGTAACTACATTATGGAAGTCTGGAAATGCCCCCCATCACCGCCCTTAGAGAAAAGCAAGGGTATCAGCCAGAACTTGGAACCTGGCGCTCTTCACCGCTGACCCCACCCATCCTTCCCTGTTTCTGGCTAAGGGACCTATAGCAGCCACAGAGAATTTTGGCTTCCATCCAAGGGGAGGGGGCAGAAAACAAAAACAAGTCTACTGCAAAACAGAAAGGAGAGTGGGTCTGCAGTCATTCCTGTCTGCATTTCCTGTTGCTGCTTCCCAAGGCTGCCTCTCACCTCTCGAAAGCGACATTGACCTGGGAGAATAACCTCCACAGTGGGGCGGCCCTCTCTGAGAAAGATCTGCCTCCTCTCTTCATTTCTTGATTTTTTTTAAAATTCTGGAGCCAAAGCAAGCCCCAGGTGTCCTTTGTGTCCAACACTAACATGTAATATTCTCTTTCCTCTGTTTTCATAAGGCTTTAGAAAGGAAGAGGGAGAGTTATCCGAGTCCTCGGGAGGGGGAAAGGGAACCTGGAGGCGGTCCCAGAGGGAAGGAGAGAGCCATGTAATGTTTGCAGAACAAACAGAAATAATGACAAACTAACACTTTCGGAAAACTGAAGCCATTCTCATTCATGTGTCTGTTTGAAAATGTATGTTTTGTAAGTACATGTAAGTGATACCCCAAAGACAGATTCAGGAGGCTGCAGATAGACGTTCATGTAAGTGCAGACTCAAGAAAAGATAAAATGATTCCATGGGGGCGGAATGGTGAAGTAATGTGTATTACATGTCAAAGTGTCTGCCAATTGGGTATGTTCTTATAAAGAATTAATGTTTCACTCACATTCAATACAGTTGACTTGCTCCAGTTGAAATGGACCCAGATAGCTATTTATTATCTGAATGGCTTTAACACAGTATTCTCCACTCTGCAGCTGAAGTTATTGAGTCTAACATGTGGTATTCATTAGTCAGAATCCTGGAGTGTAATTGTCTAGATTTTAGGCATAAAGCTTGGCAATAAAATTTTGCATTTAAAAAAATAAAATTTGTTTGAAATTGCCAGGGTTCTGCTACCAACACAGTGGAAACAATACCAATTTTCTTTTCCTTTGGCCTAAAATATACATTTCCTTGGTTATTTTTTCTTTTGCATTTGCATTCAGAAAAGTTGGAATTCCTCTTGCAAACAATTTTTGAATACTATTTAGTATATTTTTTCTGGGGAATCATTTAGGAAAAAGAACACAGTTCCTCTTGGAAGTATAGAAAATAGTGATTTCTGTACCTAAAGCATCTAATTCCCTTCCAGTTTCTTCCTTTTCCTCCTCTTTAGCAATTCCTCATTCTACCCTCTTATTTGAGAATTGTTGTTATACAGGGAGAAAACAATGCTAATAATCAGTAAAAATAATCTATAAAATCTTTTTCATATAGTTTGAGTTTTAAAGCCCATTTTTGTCAAGGACCTAAGCAAAACCTAGAAATATTTTTGAAAGTGAGGTCTAGGGGACAATTTCCCTTTTTGCTAAGTACCTCACTTCCAAAACAGGAAAGTTTTGGATTCTCAGTTTTTTCATGATAAATAAAATCCTTAAGGTAAATGATAATTAAATATGTTGCTTAAAACTTTACTACCACCAGTCCCACAATAGTGTAAGGACTATTCAACAAGAAGGTGTCACAGCAAATAACCTAGAGTTTCAAATCATGATATACTTCTATATACTATATATATTTATTTTTTTTAATTTAGGATTTTAAAATTCCTACTGAAGTGGTAAATATTCTTTTTTTTTTTTTCCAGACATGCCAGGCCACTTGCAGGATCCTAGTACACTGACCAGGGATTGAACTCATGCCCCCTACAGAGGAAGTGTGGGGTCCTAACCACTGGACTGCCAGGGAATTCCCAAAACATATACATACTTAAAAAGTGAAGTTGTTGTTTAGTTGATAAGTTGTGTCCAACTCATTTACAACCCCAAACACTGTAGCCCACCAGCCTCCTCTGTCCAGGGGATTTCCCAGGCAAAAACACTGGAGTGTGTTGCCATTTCCTGCTGCAGGGAATCTTCCTGACCCAGAGATCAGAGCTGTGTCTCCTGCACTGACAGGCAGATTCTATCACTAAGCCACCAGGAAAGCCCCAAAGTGAAATACCACATACAAGAGAAAGAAGCTGGACTCTTACCTTGCAGCACAAACAAAAGAAAATGCATCTAAAGACCTAAATGCAAGACCTAAAATGTGAGAATTATTAGAAGAACCCCCAGGGAGGAGTCTTTACCACATTGGATTTGCCAATGATCTTTTTTTTTTTTTCCAAAATGACACCAAAAGGAAAAAATAGATCAAATGAACTACATCAAAATTAAAAGCTCTGTGCTCAGAGAACATAATCAACAAAGTAAAAAGGCAACCTGTGTGAATGGAAGAAAATATTTGTAAGTGATGTATCTGATAAGGGGTTAATATCCAGAATATACAAGTAACTCCTACATCTCAATGATAGCAACAAAATAGCCTGATTAAAAATAGGCAAAGGATTTGAGTACATTTCTCCAAAGATGATTTACAAATTGCCAACACATGTAAGAAAAAATGTTCAGCATCACTAAGTCATTTGTTGTTGTTCAGTCCCTCAGTTGTATCCGACTCTTGGTGACCCCATGGACTGCAGCACGCCAGGCTTCCCTATGCTTCATCATCCTCCAGAGCATGGCCAAACTCATGTCCATTGTGTCAGTGATGCCATCCAACCATCTCATCCTCTGTCGTCCCCTTCTCCTCCTGCCTTCAATATTTCCCAGCATCAGGGTCTTTTCTGATGAGTCAGGTCTTCGCATGAGGTGGCCAAAGTACTGGAGTTTCAGCTTTAGCATCATTCCTTCCAAAGAAATCCCAGGGCTGATCTCCTTCAGAATGGACTGGTTGGATCTCTTTGCAGTCCAAGGGACTCTCAAGAGTCTTCTCCAACACCACAGTTCAAAAGAATCAATTCTTTGGCGCTCAGCCTTCTTTATGGTCCAGCTCTCACATCCATACATAACTATTGGAAAAACCATAGCTTTGACTAGATGGACCTTTGTTGGCAAAGTAATATCTCTGCTTTTTAATATGCTGTCTCAGTTGATCAAAGCTTTTCTTCCAAGGAGTAAGCATCTTTTAATTTCATGACTGCAGTCACCATCTGCAATGATTTTGGAGCCCAAGAAAATAAAATCTGACACTGTTTTCATTGTTTCCCCATCTATTTGCATGAATTGATAGGACTAGATGCCATGATCTTCAGGAAATGCAAATCAAAGCCACAATGTATCACTTCATACCCATTAGAATAGCTACTATTTAAAACAAACAAACAAAATTAGATATCTTATAAAGATGTGAAGCAATCAGAACTCTTGTTGTGCCTTGTCAGTGGGTTATGAAATGATACAGCCACCATGAAAAGTTGTGTGATAACTCCTCAAAAAATTAAAAATAGAATTACCATGTGATCCAGTAGTTCCACTTCTGGATGTACATTCAAAGGAACTGAAAGTAGGGACTCAAAGATATTTACACGTTTATGTTTACAGTACCATTATGCACAGTAACCAAAAACTGGAAGCAACCCAAAGGTCTCAAGTGTCAAAACAATGGATGAATGGATAAACAAAATGCGGTATATTCACGCAATGGAAGATTATTCGACCTAAAAAAGAAAGGGAATTCTGGCACGTGCTACAACATGGGTGAAACACTGGCATTATGCTCAGTGCAACAAATCAGACACAAAAAGGGCAAGTTTTGTGTGATTCCACTTACGTGAAGTGTCTAGAGTAATTAGATTCATAGGGGCAGAAAGTAAAATTGTGCTTGTCATGACAGAGATTAGAGCAGAATGGGGAGCTGTTTAATGTATACAGCGTTTCAGTTTGGGAAGACGAAAAAGTTCTGGAGATGGATACCGGTGATGTTTGCATAACAAGCTGAGTGTACTTAGTGCCACTGAATTGTCCACTCAAAAATGGCTGAAATAGCAGATGGTACACAGCTGAACACACGTGCATGCATGCTCAGTTGCTCAGTCGTATCCGACTCTCTGCAACCCCATGGACTGTAGCCCACCAGGCCCCTCTGTCCACGGAATTTTCCAGGCAAGAATACTGGAGTGGATTGCCATTTCCTACTCCAGAGGATCTTCCCAACCAAGGGATCGAACCTGAGTCTCCTGAACTGGCAGGCAGGTTCCTTACCACTGCACCACCAAACACCCACATACATACACTTCCTCTCATCCCTCTCATCCTTTTAAAATAGGTAGCATTTTTTTACTAAATTAATACTTTATCATGAATATGTGAATGTTGTTCTGATGAGGCCTTATTTTATACAGTGATTACACTCCCTTGTATGTACAGCCTTTTATTTTTCCTAGAATTAATCCTTACCTCAGAATGTTGATTGGGGGAGGATGTTGGGAAGGTTCTTTTTCTATGTAATTTTTTAATCTATGTAATTCTTTTCTATATCATTCGTCTCTAAAATTCTCCAGCAAAGCTGTAAAGTTCCTCTCAACATAGTAAAAACATTGAGCAATCTGTCAGTTTCCTTTTTTCCCTTGGAGACACTTGTCCCGGAACGCACCGTCCTCCCACTCCAATCTGGATTTGTCGGCTCAGCCTGCTGTGCAGCTGTCGTGTTAGGAGGTGTATTCACTATCGCCCTAGGAGTTCCTTTCACCCTCAGAGTTCTCTGTTGTTGTTCCTCTTTCCCAGATCACACAACAATCTTTTTCTTGAATCATTTCCTTCTTTCAGTGGGACACATTTCCAGAAGCTCCCCAAGGAAGTGTACATAGGAGGTTAGTTTCTTTAACTTGCTTACAGGAAAAAAAAAAAAAGAAAACCTTTTTGCAACCCTCTTTGGAAAAAAAATGTTAGTGACTTGAATTCAACAACGGAAATAACATATTCAGAATGTTGAAGCTACTTCTCACTGTTCCCCGTATTTAGGGGCTGCTATTGACAAATCCAGTGCCATTCTGAATCTTGATCTTGATTTTTATGTGATGGGATTTTTTTTCTTTCTAGATATTTTGAGGATCTTCTCTTCACCCAAAATTTCAAAATGATGTACTTTAAGTCTCTTTCCCATTAATGTGTTCAGTACTTGGTAGGTGATTTCAATCTAGAACTTCTTCATTCAGTCTGGGGCAATTTTATTTTTTATTTTTTAAAAATTTTCTCACCTCAAATTTTTTACTTCCCTTTTTTTGAGATTAGTCAATCAAATATTAGACCACCAGCATCAGCCCTTTAGTTTTCTTGTCTTAGTCTCTTCGCTCTGAGCTGATGGCACACGCTCCTTTGGTTAGTTTATATTTGGTAGCACAGCTGGTGTAGAATCTGCCTGCAGTGCAGGAGACCCTGGTTTTATTCCTGGGTCAGAAAGATCTGCTGGAGAAGGGATAGGCTACCCACTGCGGTATTCTGGCCTGAAGAATTCCATGGACTATATAGTCCATGGGGTCACAAAGAGTTGGACATGACTGAGTGACTTTCACTTTCACTTCTTCATCTGGCAAAGTGGAGTCACTCCCATGCCAACAAAATCTTAGTAAACTGGAGTGAGAGGTTGTCCTCCTGACTTGGCGAAGCAAGCAGGCATATTGAAAGAGCCCATGGAGCAGAAAAGAGCAAGTAATATCTAAGATCTGCAGATGGCCTCTGGGTCCTGAAGGCAGCCGGTAGCCTGGGGGAAGGGGAGGGAAGATGGGGCCCAGGAAAATATAGCAGCAAGAAAATGAATTCTGCCAACAGCCTAATTGTGCTTCGAATTGGATCTTTCTCCAGTTGGGCTTCGCATGAGACCACAGTGCCACCTGAAACCTGTGCCATAGTCTTGAGTGACTCTAAGGCAGAGAACAGTACTAAACCACACCTGAGTTCCTAACACAGAAAAGCTGTACGATGAAAGTGTGTGTTGTGTAGCACGCTAGAGGTGGTAATTTGCTATGCAGCAGTTGAAGACAAACACACTGATGATTTCCAACTTTGTTTTCCAACTTTTTCATTGAACGTTTAAAATGTCTATCATATATTTATTTTCTAATCTTTTTGTTCTTTGAATTCATTTAAAATATTAATAGTAGGGACCTCTCAGTTGTACAGTGGCTATGATACCACACTTACATTTTAGATGGTGTGTGTTTGATCCTTGATCTGGAAACTGAGATCCTGCATGCTGCGCCATGCATCCAAAAGATAGGGGGGAAAAAAGGGATAAAATGTCAATAGTATCCAGTTCTGGTTATGAGGGGAGGGGGGCAATAATATGAGTACTTCTTCAGTATAGACCACAGAAGTAGCCATACCCTTCCCATACCCTTTGTAATATGACGTTGTAACCCCTCCCGTGAAAATGTAGTCATTTCCCCAACTCTGAGGGGGCTCTGACTGCCTTGGCCACTAGAATATGGAAGAATTCCTCATGTACACTTCAGAGCCTCGGCACCAAGAGGCATTTCATGCTTTCTTGCTCTTGAGACCCTGCTTCTGCTAATGAATAAGCCTGTTGGAGATGAGAAACCACACAGACCAGAGCTGAGTCAGTGTAACTATTCCACTTGAGACCCTGCTTCTGCTCATGAATAAGCCTGTTGGAGGCTGAGAAGCCATACAGATCAGACCTGAGTCAGACTAACTGCACCAGCCGGAGCCCCAGAGACGTGAGAGGGCCCAGCCATTACCAGTGGCGCTCCGCACCCACAAGCAAGATGCACCAGCAAGGCGGCCCTCCAGCCAGCCCACTGGTGACCAGGATACCATGAGCTAGTAAACAAATGTTATTGCTTTCAAGACACTGCCCTGCAGAATGGTTTGTTAAACAGCGATTTGCAAACCATATGTAATTCTGTACACAGGTTTATAATGACTCTTTTTGCTTGTTTGTTTCAGCCCTACCCTCAGCTCTCTTCAGAGTTATTGTGGCCTCCAGTTTCTGGGGATCTATAGTGGTAGGTCTCTTTTCTTCTCGTTGACTCTGTCTCTGTATTCCATTAGGTTTCAGCTTCCCCCACTCTGCTAGGTCAGCTTCAGAGTTCCCTCTTCCAAATTGTCACTGTCAGTTCTGATTTGGCATCATGTCCTCTCCCATCCTTTTTGGACTTATTTATTCCTTTACTTCCATCACAGTGAGATTTCAGCAAACAGTGGAGATAAACCTCTGTATTCTTATGTGTTACTATATTCATAAATTAAATACTACCCTCAATTGCAAAAGCAAGATGTATTTCTGTCTCCAAGTTTCATTTTTATTAAATAACAACAACAGGTATTCATTCTCCTGTACTAGTCTCTCTTTTCTTCATGATTTATTTCTGATCTAGATGTCCATAGCAACTCCCTTACCCCTTCCCTTCCAAGACTCTCTATTCACCTTTTCCTGCTATGTTTTTCACCACGTATCAGGTTTTCTTAACCAGGGTCCCAACAGAATCTTTGGATTCTGTGATAAGGTTGCTAGAGTTTCTGCAAGGAACATGAATGAAAACCAATACCTAGATATTTTTATGGAGAAAGCAATGGGCACTCCACTCCAGAACTCTTGTCTGGAGAATCCCATGGACGGAGGAGCCTGGTAGGCTGCAGTCTATGGGGTCGCAAAGAGTCAGAAACGACTGAACAACTTCACTTTCACTTTTCACTTTCACCCACTGGAGAAGGAAATGGCAACCCACTCCAGTGTTCTTGCCTGGAGAATCCCAGGGACGGGGGAGCCTGGTGGGCTGCCGTCTATGGGGTCACACAGAGTGGGACATGACTGAAGTGACTCAGCAGCAGCAGCAGATATTTTTAATTTTGCAGGTCATGCAATTCTAACAGGCATAGTGGTGGACAATGACCAGTTCAGTTCAGTTCAGTCGCTCAGTCGTGACTGACTCTTTGCAACCCCACGGACTGCAGCATGCCAGGCCTCCCTGTTTGTCACCAACTCCCAGACTTTAACTCATGTCCACTGAGTCAGACAGTGACCAAGCAGCCCTGTTAAAATTTGTTTGGAAGTTTTTCTGCCCCAGGTGGCAGTGTAGTGTAGGGCCGTTTTGTTTGATTAGCATCTCTCTTGGTTTTTTATGTGAAATACAGGGGACCATTGATGACTGTTGAACACAAAATCACACAGAGTGGGGGACAGTACATTATCGATGTCAGCCTTTCTCTTCCAAATTATAGCCCCCATATCACCACTTACATGTACCAAGTGACCTGGTTGGCAGGGGTGGGGGCGGGGTACTCTACTATCACAGCAAAAAATCACAAGGAAATTTTCATTCTAAAGAAAGAACCTTTATGCACTATGACTCAGCTTCTCCTCTGTCACTTTGCTGTTGTAAATCTTCCATGGATTATGCATCTTAGAGGTGAAGTGTATTGAATGTTTTCATAGTCTTTCAAAAGTCTTTGCCTAGACTTTTAAGCAAACTGAATAACAGCCCTTAAAGATATCCACATCCTAATCCCTGAAGCCTGTTAATGCCTGGCCTTATAGAGCAAAGGGGACTTAGCAGATTGATCAAATTTAGGGTCTTAAATAGGATAGTCTTAACAGGGAGGCCACCCTAGTTTATCCAGGTAGGCCCAACGTGATCACTAAGGTCTGGAAGAGGGAAGCATTAGAATCAGACAAAGATGAGATGTTAACTTTGAAGAGGGAGAAAGGAGCCCTCAGTGGAGGAGTGCAGAGCCTCCTGAAGCTGGAAAAGACCAGGAAATGGATTTTCCTCAGAAACCTCCAGAAGGAACATAGCCCTGCTGACCCACGCTGAACTTCTGGTCTCCAGAATAGTAGGATAATACACTTGTGTTGCTTGAAGCCACCAAGTTTGCAGTCATTTGTTACAGCAGCAAGAAACTAATCATGTAAATTGTGAAAGTTGCTCAGTTGTGTCGGACTCTCTGCAATCCCACAGACTGTACAGTCCATGGGATTCTCCAGGCCAGAATACTAGAGTGGGTAGCCTATTCCTTCTCCAGGGGATCTTCCTGACCCAGGAATCGAACTGGTGTCTCCTGCATTGCACACGGATTCTTTACCAACTGGGCTATCAGGGAAGTCCCAATTATGTAAATTAGGAAACGAATATGTAGGACTAATTGGATAAGGTTAAAACACAAAATCATACAGGTAATTTTTTAACATAAAGGAAAAGCTGAATTTCTTCTACCTACAGTTACTGATTTGCTTTTGGGGATTACATATACTTGGTTTCCCAGATGGTGCTAGTGGTAAAGAACCTGCCTACCAATGCAGGAGACACAGGAAAAGTGGGTTCGATCCCTGGGTTGGGAAGATCCCCTGGAGAAAGAATGGCAACCCACTCCAGTATTCTTGCCTGGAAAATTCCATGGACAGAGAAGGCTAGGAGGCTACAGTCCATGGGGTCACAAAGAATCGGACATGACTAAGCAACTGAGCACACACACACGTACAAACTTGGTGGAGAGGGAAAACCAAACAAAAAAAGAGGCTAATAGGCTGGCCAAAACAGATCCATAGGAAAAACAGCATTCTTTATTCAGAAGATCATTGGCAACTATTCTTGGATTATCCTGTCTACAAATTGCTGACCCTGCTAATTTACCACGTGTCACATTTATAGTAATTTTATACAGACGGCCCCTAAGACCTAAAGGTTATTTCAAGGATCCATCTGAGTAAAAAGACTGAGAATGGCTCTGTTGCATGCTTACTTGCTGATCAGTGCAGCCTGCAGCTGCTGACTCACTGTGAAAGCTCCACGCCCCTGCACCTGTCTCTTATACACATCTGCTGCAGTCTATGGGGTCGCAAAGAGTCAGAAACGACTGAACAACTTCACTTTCACTTTTCACTTTCACCCACTGGAGAAGGAAATGGCAACCCACTCCAGTGTTCTTGCCTGGAGAATCCCAGGGACGGGGGAGCCTGGTGGGCTGCCGTCTATGGGGTCACACAGAGTGGGACATGACTGAAGTGACTCAGCAGCAGCAGCAGATATTTTTAATTTTGCAGGTCATGCAATTCTAACAGGCATAGTGGTGGACAATGACCAGTTCAGTTCAGTTCAGTCGCTCAGTCGTGACTGACTCTTTGCAACCCCACGGACTGCAGCATGCCAGGCCTCCCTGTTTGTCACCAACTCCCAGACTTTAACTCATGTCCACTGAGTCAGACATGACCAAGCAGCCCTGTTAAAATTTGTTTGGAAGTTTTTCTGCCCCAGGTGGCAGTGTAGTGTAGGGCCGTTTTGTTTGATTAGCATCTCTCTTGGTTTTTTATGTGAAATACAGGGGACCATTGATGACTGTTGAACACAAAATCACACAGAGTGGGGGACAGTACATTATCGATGTCAGCCTTTCTCTTCCAAATTATAGCCCCCATATCACCACTTACATGTACCAAGTGACCTGGTTGGCAGGGGTGGGGGCGGGGTACTCTACTATCACAGCAAAAAATCACAAGGAAATTTTCATTCTAAAGAAAGAACCTTTATGCACTATGACTCAGCTTCTCCTCTGTCACTTTGCTGTTGTAAATCTTCCATGGATTATGCATCTTAGAGGTGAAGTGTATTGAATGTTTTCATAGTCTTTCAAAAGTCTTTGCCTAGACTTTTAAGCAAACTGAATAACAGCCCTTAAAGATATCCACATCCTAATCCCTGAAGCCTGTTAATGCCTGGCCTTATAGAGCAAAGGGGACTTAGCAGATTGATCAAATTTAGGGTCTTAAATAGGATAGTCTTAACAGGGAGGCCACCCTAGTTTATCCAGGTAGGCCCAACGTGATCACTAAGGTCTGGAAGAGGGAAGCATTAGAATCAGACAAAGATGAGATGTTAACTTTGAAGAGGGAGAAAGGAGCCCTCAGTGGAGGAGTGCAGAGCCTCCTGAAGCTGGAAAAGACCAGGAAATGGATTTTCCTCAGAAACCTCCAGAAGGAACATAGCCCTGCTGACCCACGCTGAACTTCTGGTCTCCAGAATAGTAGGATAATACACTTGTGTTGCTTGAAGCCACCAAGTTTGCAGTCATTTGTTACAGCAGCAAGAAACTAATCATGTAAATTGTGAAAGTTGCTCAGTTGTGTCGGACTCTCTGCAATCCCACAGACTGTACAGTCCATGGGATTCTCCAGGCCAGAATACTAGAGTGGGTAGCCTATTCCTTCTCCAGGGGATCTTCCTGACCCAGGAATCGAACTGGTGTCTCCTGCATTGCACACGGATTCTTTACCAACTGGGCTATCAGGGAAGTCCCAATTATGTAAATTAGGAAACGAATATGTAGGACTAATTGGATAAGGTTAAAACACAAAATCATACAGGTAATTTTTTAACATAAAGGAAAAGCTGAATTTCTTCTACCTACAGTTACTGATTTGCTTTTGGGGATTACATATACTTGGTTTCCCAGATGGTGCTAGTGGTAAAGAACCTGCCTACCAATGCAGGAGACACAGGAAAAGTGGGTTCGATCCCTGGGTTGGGAAGATCCCCTGGAGAAAGAATGGCAACCCACTCCAGTATTCTTGCCTGGAAAATTCCATGGACAGAGAAGGCTAGGAGGCTACAGTCCATGGGGTCACAAAGAATCGGACATGACTAAGCAACTGAGCACACACACACGTACAAACTTGGTGGAGAGGGAAAACCAAACAAAAAAAGAGGCTAATAGGCTGGCCAAAACAGATCCATAGGAAAAACAGCATTCTTTATTCAGAAGATCATTGGCAACTATTCTTGGATTATCCTGTCTACAAATTGCTGACCCTGCTAATTTACCACGTGTCACATTTATAGTAATTTTATACAGACGGCCCCTAAGACCTAAAGGTTATTTCAAGGATCCATCTGAGTAAAAAGACTGAGAATGGCTCTGTTGCATGCTTACTTGCTGATCAGTGCAGCCTGCAGCTGCTGACTCACTGTGAAAGCTCCACGCCCCTGCACTTGGCCTTGCCAGGTCCTGAGCTCTGCCTCTCTTCCTGGAGCAGGCGCTCTGGTTCTCTTGGGAGAACACAGTTGTCCCTTCTGAAGCTTCAGTCTCAGCGCTCTGCTCCAGGAGTTGACAACTATACCCCACAAGCCAAGTCTAGTCTACTGTGTCTTCTCATTAAGAAGAAAAGAAACGTTCATTATTGGAACACAGCCATGCTCATTGGTTTATAGGTTGTCCCTGGCTGTGTTCAGTTCACACCTTCACAGGTGAGCAGCTGGGATAGAGATCTTATGGCCTGCAAAGTCTGTAATATTTACTAAGTGATGTTTGAAAGGAAAAGTTTGTCAGCCTCTGCTCTATGCTCCCATACCAGAGGAGGATTTTGACCCTCCTTTCACTGGAACAGGCCCTTCCTGTTTGGATTCAGAGCTGACAACTGTTCCTCCTCCTGTTTACCTGCTATGTAGCAGAGAAACCTGCTATATAACAATGTCACATATGATTACTTAACCCATGCTAACATTGGGATATTGTGTTTGGGATATTAGTTCAAAATAGCCAGCAGATTACAAAATAAGTTCACATAGAGAAGGTACTGTCCTACCAGAAAAAAAAATGGACATTTCAAGTTGAATGAAGTGAAGTGAAGTTGCTCCATTGTGTCCAACTCTTTGCAACCCCATGGACCGTAGCCTACCAGGCTCCTCTGTACATGGGATTTTCCAGGCAAGAATACTGGAGTGGGCCGCCATTTCCTTCTCTAGGGGATCTTCTCAACCCAGGAATTGAACCCAGGTCTCCTGCATTGCAGACAGACGTTTTACCATCTGTGTAAAGAAACATCAACTTTATTTTTATAATAGACTGAGTTCATTGATTTGTGGAACTTCTGACCAAATAATTTCAGAGATATTCAAGCTTAAACTGTCCTCTCCATATTCTTGATAACTTCAGTGAGAACTGTGCTCACAAAGCTTCTTTCTGTAGCACATACCTGTGTATATTTTTTCATAATTGGGGCAATTTTCTAATAAATCATTTTTTAATCTATATAAAATGGTATTGAATAAGACAAAAAAAATTCTAAATCTTCTGTTCTTTAAGCAAATTCTGAATATAGGATTTTTTTTCATTCTAGTCAGCCTTATTTATAGATTGCCCCAAATTTGCAATTTTAAATGGAAGTTTAAAAGGTCTCCATTATTTTAACATTTTTAAAATATCTAATTAATTCTGCAGCATAAAGAACTGTTCAAGCATCTAATCCAGATTCTCGGAGTGCAAATGATCTGATCATTTTTCTCTGCCTAGCAGAAGGTGGCACTAGAGTTATACTTGCAAAACCACTGTTAAATGTCTAGAGTGTTTAATTATTAGCCAGCTTTCAAACAGCTTGCTAGAATAGGAACCATGATATATACAAATCAACTTGTAGATTTCAAATATATTTTTCAGAATCAAGGCCATATCAATCAAACTTCTCAGAATCCTCCTCCAAAACCTTCAAACAAGTACAGTAAAATATTCATTTTACAAATATTTTTCAAGTCCCTACTATGCACAAGTTACCCTCTACGTATGTATGCATGTGTGTATGTACATATGTATATGTAATACTCAGTATATGTATGAGTATGTACATACTTTAATATGTATATATTAAAGTGTATCTTTTAATGGAAGAGACAGACATTAAGTAAACCATGGACAATTACCTACTTAATGACAACTGTCGTGAGTATTATAAATCAGACACACAGTATGCTGACAGGGTATTAAAAGAGAATCTGGCTGAGTTGTAGGAGCAGAGTAAGAGGTCTTCCTTGAGTCTTCCTTCCTGCAAGTCCTCGTTCCTCATTCATAAAATGTCATTCTCTCTAGACATTCTCTCTCTTTTACTCTTAAATACCACTCAGTAATTAAGTACATTATTAAAGTTCTTCAACCCAGGAATTGAACCCAGGTCTCCTGCATTGCAGACAGACGTTTTACCATCTGTGTAAAGAAACATCAACTTTATTTTTATAATAGACTGAGTTCATTGATTTGTGGAACTTCTGACCAAATAATTTCAGAGATATTCAAGCTTAAACTGTCCTCTCCATATTCTTGATAACTTCAGTGAGAACTGTGCTCACAAAGCTTCTTTCTGTAGCACATACCTGTGTATATTTTTTCATAATTGGGGCAATTTTCTAATAAATCATTTTTTAATCTATATAAAATGGTATTGAATAAGACAAAAAAAATTCTAAATCTTCTGTTCTTTAAGCAAATTCTGAATATAGGATTTTTTTTCATTCTAGTCAGCCTTATTTATAGATTGCCCCAAATTTGCAATTTTAAATGGAAGTTTAAAAGGTCTCCATTATTTTAACATTTTTAAAATATCTAATTAATTCTGCAGCATAAAGAACTGTTCAAGCATCTAATCCAGATTCTCGGAGTGCAAATGATCTGATCATTTTTCTCTGCCTAGCAGAAGGTGGCACTAGAGTTATACTTGCAAAACCACTGTTAAATGTCTAGAGTGTTTAATTATTAGCCAGCTTTCAAACAGCTTGCTAGAATAGGAACCATGATATATACAAATCAACTTGTAGATTTCAAATATATTTTTCAGAATCAAGGCCATATCAATCAAACTTCTCAGAATCCTCCTCCAAAACCTTCAAACAAGTACAGTAAAATATTCATTTTACAAATATTTTTCAAGTCCCTACTATGCACAAGTTACCCTCTACGTATGTATGCATGTGTGTATGTACATATGTATATGTAATACTCAGTATATGTATGAGTATGTACATACTTTAATATGTATATATTAAAGTGTATCTTTTAATGGAAGAGACAGACATTAAGTAAACCATGGACAATTACCTACTTAATGACAACTGTCGTAGTATTATAAATCAGACACACAGTATGCTGACAGGGTATTAAAAGAGAATCTGGCTGAGTTGTAGGAGCAGAGTAAGAGGTCTTCCTTGAGTCTTCCTTCCTGCAAGTCCTCGTTCCTCATTCATAAAATGTCATTCTCTCTAGACATTCTCTCTCTTTTACTCTTAAATACCACTCAGTAATTAAGTACATTATTAAAGTTCTGTCCCATTTTCCATTAGCTCATCTAGCACTAGGTAATTTCCCTTGGGTTTGCAATGCTAGTATTTTTTTTATTTTTTGAACATTCGATAGAGTTGTAGTTCCCACCTGGGGCAGGACCACCCTCACAGGCAGTTTAGAAACTTGGGGAGGTTTGTGTGGATTTCACAATGATTTGGAGGGTGTTCCTGGTGTTAACGAGTGAAGGCCAGGAATCCCCGGCAGCCTGCCAGGTGGGGGGCTGTCCTGCACCAGGAGAACTTACTCCTCAGCCTTCATGACCCTCCACGGTCTCGCTGGTCATTCATGCACATGAACAGCCTGCTTATGTTGTACGTGTAAACACAAAGCCTTCTGCATAGTTGTCATGTATAAATTTTCCAGGACTGTAACTGTACTGTACTGTGTTTAGTTTGAAACCTTACCAAAAGTTCCTAACCATTTTAGAAAAGTCCATTCACTAGTGGCAGCATCGCAGCTAATATTGGAGTTGCTTATATGATACACTAGGAGTATTCTGTTTCTAGAGCTGAGATGTTCATAAAGGTTTAACAGGAGACTGTAAGCATCTGCTCACCTCACAATGTCTTCTACCAATTACATATGGAAATACACATTTTTTCATTCAAAATTACTTTCCTTGAATGTCTCCTTTATATTTAGGCCAGGGAAAAAATTTTTTATTATGTGTGTAGGGAGATTCTATTAAATGTGAATTTCATTTCAGGGTTGTAAAGTAGACTTTACACGATAATTTGTTTTTATAAGAGGGCATTGGGTCTCATGGGGGAAAAAACCACTGCAGCTGGACCTAATAGTTTGAAACAAGGAGATGGCCAGACCTCCCCCTACATACTGTCTCTGTGTCTATGGACAAGTTTCTAAATGCCTATTTCAGTGTTTTCGTCTATGTAACAGGACACCAAGAGAACCCACTCAACAGTAGTGCTGTTGTTTCTATGAGGATTAACTGAGACAATGCTCAGAAAATGTGCACCAACCACACCATAAAAACTCATTAAATGCTATTTAATGATTTTAGTAGTTGAAGTGGCAATGCATAATGCCTTAGGGATTATTTTCCTAGTCAGGTGAAGCATACTTGTATCCATCCTCTGAATGTTAAACTCCATATTATGACTGAGTATGTTTGGTATGTGCACTTTAAAAAGAGAGTGTTTGATTATTGTTTTAGGCTCTAATCCTTTAGGATTAAAGCCATCTGGCTTCCACTATGAGTCCAGCTACACACTGTTTCAGCATCTTCAGTTTACATCACTGCTACATCATCCTATAACCAGAGAGAATAAGAAAATGTGGTTAGTGACCAAAACTGATCAATAGGAGGCAAGATCTTGTATCTGATGGGGAAATATCCTTTGTTCCACTTCCTTCATAAACCCAAGACCACATTTATCAGAATCAAGTAGGTCATTGTCCAAGTGGAAATTACTGTCTCCTAAATCAGGTTCATGATCCATATAACCATGATGGTGTGATCACTCACCTAGAGCTAGACATCCTGGAACTCGAAGTCAAGTGGGCCTTAGGAAGCATCACTACAAACAAAGCTAGTGGAGGTGATAGAATTCCAGTGGAGCTATTTCAAATCCTAAAAGACGATGCCATTAAAGTGCTGCACTCAATATGCCAGCAAATTTGGAAAACTCAGCAGTGGCCACAGGACTGGAAAAAGTCAGTTTTCATTCCAATCCCAAAAAAGGGCAATTCCAAAGAATGCTCAAACTACCACACAATTGCACTGATCTCACATGCTAGCAAAGTAATGTTCAAAATTCTCCAAGCTAGGCTTCAACAGTATGTGAACCATGAACTTCCATATGTTCAAGATGGATTTAGAAAAGGCAGAGGAACCAGAGATCAAATTGCCAACATACACTGAATCATCAAAAAAGCAAGAGAATTTCAGAAAAACATCTATTTCTGCTTTATTGACTATGCCAAAGCCTTTGACTGTGTGGATCACAACAAACTGTGGAAAATTCTTCAAGAGATGGGAATACCAGACCATCTGACCTGCTTCAGAGAAATCTGTATACAGGTCAAGAAGCAACAGATAGAATTGTACATGAAAAAACAGACTGGTTCCAAATAGGAAAAGGAGTATGTCAAGGCTGTATATTGTCACCCTGCTTATTTAACTTATATGCAAAGCACATCATGCAAAATGCCAAGTGGGATGAATCACAAGCTGGAATTAAGATTGCAGGGAGAAATATCAATAAGAAAGCTGAGTGCCAAAGAATTGATGCTGTTGAACTCTGTTGCTGGAGAAGACTCTTGAGAGTCCCTTGGACTGCAAGGAGATCCAACCAGTCCATCCTAAAGGAGATCGGTCCTGAATATTCATTGGAAGGACTGATGCTAAAGCTGAAACTCCAATACTTTGGCCACCTGATGTGAAGAACTGAGTCACTGGAAAAGACCCTGATGCTCAGAAAGATAGAAAGGAGGAGAAGGGGATGACAGAGGATGAGATGGTTGGATGGCATCCCCAACTCAATGGACATGAGTTTGAGCAAGCTCTGGGAATTGGTGGTGGACAGGGAAGCCTGGTGTGCTTCAGTCCATGGGGTCGCAAAGAGCTGGACATGACTGAGTGACTGAACTGAACTGAAATCAGGTTGAGAAAAAGATTGATATTATCCCTGAGTAAACTATTAGTCTTCTTTATGACTCTGAATAATTCATTTATTCAACAAATGTTTATTTAGCTCTTACTTTGAACAAGGAAATGTGCTGGAAGCTGGAGTGAAAAATGAGCTATAGACTTATAAGTTAGTATTCATACTGATTCATTCTTTCAACAAATATGTATTAGCATGACAGGCCCTAGGCCAGGACTAGGGATAAGCAGATGAATAGGGAACGGTCTGTGCTACAAAATCGGAAGCTATATGAAAGGAACCAGCAGAATTTGAACTGTAAAGAATCTTATTTTATCTCAGAGAACATTTGTAAGATGAACAGAGTACTCTATGGCATTGCAGTGTGACATACACTGAAACTGGTGTTCGTTTCATGCTGGTTCCCAGCACATGAGACAGGCATTATACTCATCCCTGTTGTGGTGGTTCATGAGGAAGTCAACCCGGTGAGAATCTGTCACTTTTCCAAATTAGGGATAACTTTTCCAAAGACCTGGGTTTTATTGACACAAGTACTGTGCATTAACTTATGTTTAGTCTAAAAATGACAGAAATGAATGTATTTACAAAACCAAAATGGTATCACAGATATAGAAAGCAAACTGATGGTTACCAAAGGGAATAGTAGGGTGGGAAAGAGATAAATTAGGAGTGTGTGATTAATATCTACACATTTGGTTCAGTTCAGTTTAGTTCAGTCGCTCAGTCATGTCTAACTCTTTGTGACCCTATGAATTGCAGTACACCAGGCCTCCCATAAAATGACAGAAATGAATGTATTTACAAAACCAAAATGGTATCACAGATATAGAAAGCAAACTGATGGTTACCAAAGGGAATAGTAGGGTGGGAAAGAGATAAATTAGGAGTGTGTGATTAATATCTACACATTTGGTTCAGTTCAGTTTAGTTCAGTCGCTCAGTCATGTCTAACTCTTTGTGACCCTATGAATTGCAGTACACCAGGCCTCCCAGTCCATCACCAGCTCCCAGAGTTCACTCAGACTCACATCCATCGAGTCAGTGATGCCATCTACACATTACTATATATAAAATAAGGAAACAACAAGAACCTACTCTATAGCACAGGGCACTATACTCAAAATCTTACAATAATGGGAAAGAATCCAAAAAAGTATATATACATATATATGTACACATGTGGGCTTCCAGGTGGTGCCAGTTGTAAAGAATCTGCCTGCCAATGCAGGAGACACAGGAGACTCCAATTCAATCCCTGGGTCAGGGAGATCCACTGGAGGAGGGCATGGCAACTCACTCCAGTATTCTTGCCTGGAGAATCCCATGGACAGAGGAGCGTGGTGGGCTATGGATCATAGCATCACAAAGAGACAGACAAGATGGAAGCAACTTAGCATGCACACATACATAAATATGGAGAAGGCAATGGCACCCCATTCCAGTCCTCTTGCCTGGAAAATCCCATGGATGGAGGAGCCTGGTAGGCTATAGTCCATGGGGTCACCAAGAGTCGGACTCAACTGGGCAACTTCACTTTCACTTTTCAGTTTCATGCATTGGAGAAGGAAACGGCAACCCAATCCAGTGTTCTTGCCTGGAGAATCCCAGGGACAGGGGAGCCTGGTGGGAGGCCATCTATGGGGTTGCACAGAGTTGGACATGACTGAAGCAACTTAGCAGCAGCAGCAGCAGCAGTATACATATGTATAAGTGAACCACTTTCTGTACACTTCAAACTAAGACGTTGTAAATGAACTATACTGTTTTTTAAATTATACTCATCCTTTATAAAACTCCTACCTAGCAGGTATCATTATTGTTTATATTCTATAATGTGGAAGCAGAGGATAAGGGAGGCTTAAGTCAATGCTGCAATTTTATACAACTATTTGCACAGCCAGGACTCTGCCCAGGACAACTGCTTGCCAAGCCAGTGCTCCCCACTATATGTGTTACCTCCCATCCCAGCAGATAAGAAGAACTGGAAGGAGGACCTCAGCCTCCCTGACACCAGACTCTGTGCTCTTTCTACCAGACACAATTTCTCTAGCTCTGATCCATGTCTGGTGGCCATGGAGGAACTGCCCTTCAGGACTTTTTGAACCCTTAATGAAATGAGATCCAAAAGGAACTACATGATGGAATAAAATGGAACAATTTGAGGCAAACCAAAGCTCCTGCCAAGGACTTACCTTTTTTTAAAGGATACACGAGCTTCAGAAATAAGAGGACCTCAGAACTGACATTCTAAAAAGTTAGAGCCTCTCAGAGGTGAGCTGAAGGGCTGAGCCCCACCCCGAGGACATTTACTAACTCTGGACACAATTTGGGGTTTGGACTATGTGAAGGCACTGCCTCGGGCAGAGAGAATGGCAAACTGTAGGCAGTGCTCAAGCGCTGGAATGACAAAAATTGGAGAATTCCAGAGCCTCAAATATACAGAGTTTAACCATCCAAGACTTTACTAAATTCTGAAGTTTCATGAGGCAAGACCTTAAAAACCTCTACCTAGAATCTCCTATAAGCAGAACTGACTTTCCTGGTGTCTCTCTTGGTGCTGAGGAAACAAAAACTTGCCCAACTCTGAATTAAAGCCCTGGAGGGCCATTTCCCAGGAAAAGGGACAATCAGAGGGGTATGGGATCTTACTATCTTCATAAGCTGGGGCTACCGTAACAGAACATCATAGACTGGGTGAGTTAAGCAACAGAAATTTATGTCTCACAGTTCAAGAGATGGGGAAATCCAAGATCAAAGGTGACAACTGAATCATCTTCAGGTGAGGGCCCTCTCAGCTGCCTTCTAGCATGTTCTCAGATGAAGGACAAAGAGAAAGATCTCTCTCTTCCTCTTCTTATGAAGCCACAGTCCTCTGGGATTAGGGTCCCACCCTCAAGGCCTTGTATGCATGCTAATTGCTTCAGTCATGTCCGTCTCCGTGAGACCCCAGGGACTGTAGCCCACCAAGCTTCTCTGTTCATGGGATTCTCCAGGCAAGGATAATGGAGTAGGTTGCCATTTCCCACTCCAGGGAATCTTCCTCACCCTGGGAAGTACCAAAGTGGAAGTGTTAGTCACTCAGTTATTTAACTTTGATTGTCAGGGAGGCCTGGCGTGCTGCGATTCATGGGGTCACCAAGAGTCGGACACGACTGAGCGACTGAACTGAACGGAACTGAAGCTCTTAAAGACCCTATCTCCAACCATTGTCACACTAGGGGTTAAGGCTTCAACATATGAATATTGGGGTGATAATTCAGCCTGCAGCACTTATCAAAAAGGAATCTGGTCTCAACATACCTAAATGGGGTAAAGTAAATTAAACAGAATTTCCTAACAGTATTATGCTAAAGGTTGCAGCCTATAGTTTATATAAATATAGACTCTGTGTCTGTATCCACACTCTGTGTGGATTACCTACAAAACAGTATTGAATGCATTTTCTTTCTCTTTGTTGAACCTATTACCTCAAACTACAGCTGTCTGAAAACCTAAGCAGTGGGAAGTGAGTAATAAATTTTCATAACAACTGATTCTATATTATCACATTCTCTTCAATGCTGACACATTATACAGGGTAGTTAATTAGCTCTTTCTGCAGAACTAGATGTTGCCTCAATATGAGATTTCTGGGATTATCATTTGCGATATAATTTACTGTTTACTAAATATACTTTATTCAGAGTGTGAATCCCTTTCATCAGACAACCTTTGAGGTTTTAGTCCTTCATTTGTTCTTAGAAAAAAATGTGTCAGTGCCTTAATATTATAAGCAAAAGCATAAAGCGAAAGCAAGGACTCTTAGCTGATTCTCAAGTTATGCTGGAGTCAAGGGTGTTTCTTCCTAATTTGGAGTCAGCCAAGTTCAGACTCCAGACACAGGGAAAATGCAGAACAGGACTATCAGTCTTCTTTGTTCAAAACAGATGACTCTGTAAGTATTTGCCTAGTTAAAAATAACAGCATTCTTTCCCCAAGTCATCAGCTGGACAGTCTAGCCTGCTCGTATTTTTTTAACCCAGTCAGGGGAATTAAGGTCAAAAGGCTATGTACTCAGAATTAAGTTTTTTTCATCATAGATTATACTTTAAAAATTGTCTACTGTTGATATTTTTCTTTAATGATTTTCCTACTTCTCATTGTGAAAAATGTAATGAATTTACCTTCAGTTGCCATTGAACTGCTTCTCTTTCACCAGTTTTTCGTGTTGTTAACAGAAAAGGCAATTAGTTTTTATCAAATTGTTATTTAATTTTCTCTAGCAAGTTTCTAGTACTTCCAATAACAACAGTCTTGCTTGAATAATTCCATCTCTTGACGGTTGTTTGCTATGCTGTATATCACTTGAACAGTGATGACATTTTCTTTCTATTGTTTCATTTGTATAATTTCCATCCCCAAATGGATATGTCCTTTTATTTGATTCAGAAAGAAGCTTTGTCATATTCTCTCTCACTTTTTTTTTCCCACACTCTCATACCTACTCATTATTTCATGTGGAGAATTTTATGCAAGAGTTGGTGTTCAGTCGCTAAGTTGTATCCGACTCTTTGTGACCTCATAGACTGCAGTGCACCAGGCTTTCTTGTCCTTCACTGTCTCCCAGAGTTTGCTCAAATTCATGTCCATTGAGTCGGTGATATTATCTAACAATATATTTGGAATTTTAGGATAACATTTCAGTGGAATATCCCAGACTGTTCTATCTCCTCCCCATTAATCTATGCTCTGCCTGCCCCCAGCACAAAGAAAGAAACCATCCAGAGCAAAATAAAGTTATATGAACTTGTAAAGTAAATGTCAAAGCTCTCTCTTTTAAAATGCATGTATAATTTATTTCTATTATAAAAAAGTGACATTGAAAGAGTAGTTGATAGCCTGAATTTGGCTATTAGAGCACAGAGAGCATTGAAGAATAGTTATATTCCTGCTGAGAAGATTTCAGAGCCTTCAGGAAGCCTGCATGTGTTTTTTATTTTAATAATTCATTAGCTACTCGGGGTTAATCAAATGTTGAGCTATCCAGTGCTGCTTTTCAGATCTTCTGGAAAGAAAATGCTATGTTGTTGTATAATCCGTGCTCCCTATGGGGTTCCTATCACCTCTCATCTTAATGCCCAGGAGAAGGGGTATAAAACCCAGCACCGGATGATATATGTCAGTGTGGTTCCTGGTCCCACTGATAAAGATCACGCAGTTGGCACTGCATATTGCTGATTGTGATCTCAGCAGTTTTGCTCAGTATGGGTCCTGGCTACCTGAGATCATCTTTCTCCTCTGAGGGTTTCACAGTAACCAGCAAAAAAGCAATGGAAGGCCGTAAACTTGGTCAAATACACATGGAGCCACAGGGTGCTCTGAGGGTCACTGAAGGGCAAGTATGCTCTGTGCCCCCTTTGCCCCCCCTCCCCTCTGATCACTGACGGTGAACTGAGGCATGCTTCCTCTAATGATTCCCCATAGGGGGATTTTTTTCATTGAGTTCATGCCCTTGACCTTCAGACCAAGCAATGAAATTA
Organism: Madoqua kirkii; assembly: GCA_006408675.1. Taxonomy (NCBI): domain Eukaryota; kingdom Metazoa; phylum Chordata; class Mammalia; order Artiodactyla; family Bovidae; genus Madoqua; species Madoqua kirkii. The sequence continues at coordinate 41,038 of SJYC01127029.1, forward strand.
AAATGTTCAAGAGCAGCAAAGCTAGGAAAGTTTATGCTTCTCTAAATAGCCACGACATGGCACCAAGGGTGTGATTTCTAAGCTAATATTGCTAACATAGAATTGTTAAATATCTCATTCACTCCACAAATTTTTAATTAGGACATAGAGGTGTGGTGACCCTCCTTCCAGGCAAGAACACAGTTAGGCTTTTCAACTTCCAGTAGAATGTGAAGCTTGCCTCGTGCATCTTCCTCAAACAATAACATGTGGTATTTGCACTCTGGGATTCTTGCCAGAATTTAACTTGAACAGGCTGCTCTGCAGCTTCTGTCAAAAAGCAACAGAGAGAAGCAATATTTAAGGAAGATAGTTTATCCAGCCATCTTGTTAGGTATTCTAAACTATCTTCTTTATCCAAATAATCTTCAGAAAGCTGTTTACTTCAACTGCATAGACTTGTACCCTTGAAGAACGATCTTCACTGAATTTTCAATTTATTGTTATACACTTGGTAATTGTTAAAGGTTGGCTTAACAAATACCCACCTGGAAAACATTTTCAGCAACCTGATATGAAGAAAAGAAGAGCTAGACGGTATTAGAAGTTAAGAGTTAGGGGACTTTGCTTTGAGGCTTGCCGGTAACTCCATACTAGTTGGGTGATATCTCAAAAGCTGTTTTCTCATATTAACAAGGGACATACATTAATGATTAAAGTACCTCTGTAGTAACATAGAGGTCTGACACCAGAGTAGATGCTTAAATATGAATTGAAGCTGTATCTTGCATGAAAAGTGTTGCTATTATGTTGTTTATAGTCCTCCAAATAAGAAATCACTACTAAGAAAATATTCATTCTTTTAGGAAATCATCCCAATGGCTCTGTTGGTGAAGAACCCACCTGCCAGTGCAATAAACATGATGAGAGGTGATTCCATCCCTGGGTTTGGAAGATCCCTTGCAAGAGGGCATAGTAACCAACTCTAGTATTCTTACCTAGAGAATTCCATGGACAGAGAAGCCTGGTGGGCCGCAGCCCATAAGGTCACAAGGAGTCAGACATAACTAAAGTGGACTTAGCACACAAGCTGATACTTTTTATGTTGACCTGTCTTTATACTTAGAAATGTCTCTTAATAGTAGGCTTGCCCAGTGCCTCAGATGGTAAAGACTCTCCTGCAATGCAAGATCCCTAGGTCAGGAAGATCCCCGGGTAGGGAAGATCCCCTGGAGAAGGAAATGGCAACCCACTCCAGTAATCTTGCCTGGAGAATCCTATGAATAGAGGAGCCTGGCAAACTACAGTCCACGGTGTTGCAAAGAGTCGGGCATGACTGAGCAACTAGCACTCACTCATACTTCATTTTAAAAGATAAAGCAAAGAATCCAATCTATGGCTTTTTAGACTTGGCTAACAGAAAGGGTATAACTAAATTTAATGCCTAAAAATGATATTTATCTAAGTGTTTTTCATTGTTCAACGTGGTCATTTTCGTTTTCTATTTCCTAATCACCCCATCATAGCTTTGAAGGCTCAGGAAATATTCAGCTAAATTTTCACTTGATTTTGTCAGTTCCCTGTGTTTTTCCTCACAATGATTCTTCTACACCTGCAAACACTAATCCACCACCAGTCTCAAAAAATGATCATAAGTCTATACTGGATTCTGGGGGCCAGAACAAGGGACCATAACCAGGTGGCCTAAAACAACATAAATGGGATCTTCCCTCGTGGTCCAGTGACTAAGATTCCTGTGCTTCTCTCCTGAAGGCCTAAGTTAGAGGCCCACAGCACCACCCCAGCCCTCCACCCCAGGGAACTACAATCTCACAAGCTGCTTTGTATAGCCAAAGAAAAACCAAAAACAATAATAATAACAATAAAACAAGAGAAATGTATTCTCTCACAGTTCTGGAAGTGGGACATCCAAGATCAAGGGGCCAGCAAGTCTTGCTCCTCTGGGTAGAGTCCCTCCCCGTTTTCTCCCAGCATTGGATGATGCCTGGCAATCCTTGGCATTCTACAGCTGGTAGCTGCATCACTCCCCACTCTGCATCTGCCATCACATGGTGTTTTTACTCATCTTTTAAGGCCACTAGCCACTAGGGACTAGGACACCTTACTGACCTTATCTTAACCTGATACCATCTACAAAGACCCTATTTCCAAACTAGGTCATGCTAACAGGTATCATGAGTTCAGATTTCAATAAATCTTTTGGTGAGGACACAGTCCAACTCAGAGCAACTTCCTGCTTCTCCAAAAAAAAAAAAAAAAAAAACCCTGATCTAATGTTTCTAAACTGTGTGCACAATTATCCATCGTGACTCCAAGCCTTCTATACTCTCTCGCATTATTTGAAGTCCTCTCCTCCTTTTCACCTGATCTCTGGGTCCCCTCTCCTCCCCTGCTTCACCAATTAGCCCCTCTCTCAATCATCCTCTCAGAAATTCACTTCTCCTCTAGAATTTCTTTGCTTTATTCTGCAAATATATCCAAGTTTTCCCATCTATTGAAACATCTTTATTTTGAATCTGTTTGCCACGTTGAATCTGCTTTCGTCATGACTATTACACTCCTTCTCTTTGGGGTTCGAGTTTATAGAAAACTTATCAAACCTATAAAACTCACCCTCTCTGCATGCCTACCACATGCGCTCATTTCACAGGGAATTGCTGAGTGAAAAGGCACTGTCTGTCCCTGGCACTGAGGTCACAGCTGTGAGCCAGATAAATGCAGCCCCTGATTTCATGAAGAGAAAACAGACACCAAATAACACCTACTTTTCTCCGTAAAGGAGAGGATCCAGGGCTGTGAGAGCACGATAAGGGAGCCCAGATGAGACTGAAGAAGTGGGGTGTTCCCTGAAGAAGGAGCATAACTTAATAAAGAAAGAATTCAGAAGAATTCACTACACAACAGAGGAAGAGGCAGGCAGGGGGCAGAGGTGGGGTGCAGGTGGGGAGGGGAGATTTCAGCCTAAGGGATGAGTGGGTGTGAAGATGGTAATGAAGAAAGAAATGCAGCATTTTTCAAGAAACTAGAAGAGGGCCAGTGTGACTTTAGAGACTCAGGGGGGAAAGGTACAAAACTATGTTAGTGGGACACACAGTGGACGAATCCTGAGGGACTTTGGGCCTGTTGAGAATTTGAAATTTACTTTTAGGAAAGTGAGGTGGGGGGAGGCTTTAGATAGGGATGTGATCTGACAGATTTTCTTTTAAAAGGATCAGTCTGGCTATGAGTGCAGCAAAAATTGGAGGAAACAGGACAGGTAGGAAATAACAATTCAGACATCATTATAGGAGTTCAGCTGAGAGACTCTTCACTCTGGGGTGACAAATCAAGACATGTCCTGGCTGATCCCCAGGTTTCCAGGTAAATAGCTGGAGAGATGGCAGTGTCCTCACTGAAAGAGAAAACACTGATTTCATCAGGAAAACGATGAGTTCCTGGTGGCTTAGACAGTAAAGCGTCTGCCCGCAATGCAGGAGACCCGGGTTTGATCCCTGGATTGGGAAGATGCCCTGGAGAAGGAAATGGCAACCCACTCCAGTACTCTTGCCTGGAAAATCCCATGGACGGAGGAGCCTGGTAGGCTACAGTCCATGGGGTCACAAAGAGTCGGACACAACCAAGCAACTTCACTTTTCAATTAGAACATGTTGACTTTGAGGTGCCCATATGACTTCCAAGTCAAAGTAATAAGTAGACAATCCTCAGCGTTAGGCTGAGCGTAGTGAGCCCATTTCACTAGTCAGCTCATTGGACCGCTCTGAAGCATTTAAAGCTGTAGGCCATTCCTTCCTTGAAGCAAGAGATCTTCATCTTTGATTTCAACTAGAGCACTGTCCTGCTTTTTTTTCCCCTTATCTGGCTTATCTCCCTCTGCATAACTTTAAAATATTTGAGATTTTCAGAGCTATTGCCTCCCCCTTATCTCTTCTGAGTTACATTCTCTCTATGCCAACTCTCTCTCCATTCTGCCCTTGCAAGAGTTTCAAAGAGGATCTTGAATTAATAAATTCCAAATCTGTTTCACCAGCCCCAACTTCCCTCAAGATATATGTCTGAGCTTCCTCCACCTATATTTTCCACAAGTAGTTCAGAGTCAATAAGCCTAACTCAAATTATTGTCTACCCTCAATCTCACTAGATCATTTCTTCTCCCAAATAGTCTTCCTCACTGAATAGCATTGAAAGATGTGTGAGAAGGATGAGGAGTTGTCAGCAAAATTCAATCCATTTCTTCTAGGTCCTTACAATTGCACCCAGGGAGCTCATCTCCCATTCCTCCACAGACATACCTTTCACATGGACTATAGCAACCATGGTCTAGCTTGAGGACCAGTAAACATTTTCTTTTTATTTTTGCCAAAGTATAGTTGATTTACAATGTTTTAGATATAGCACAAAGTGATTCAGTTTTATATATACATATATATATTTACACACACACACACACACACACACACACACACACACATCCTTTTTCAGATTCTTTTCCATTATAGGTTATTGTTGCTGTTCAGTCTCCCAGTTGTGTCTGACTCTTTGCCACCCCGCGGACACACTAGGCCTCCCTGTCCTTCACCGTCTCCTGGAGTTTGCCCAAATTCATTTTCATTGCATCGGTGATGCCATCCAGCCATCTCATCCTATGACGCCCTCTTCTGCCCTCAGTCTTTCCCAGCATCGGGGGCTTTTCCATTGAGTTGTCTGTTCGCCTCAGATGACTAAGATACTGGAGCTTCAGTTTCAGCATCAGTCCTTCCAGTGAACATTCAGGGATGATTTCCCTTAAGATTGACTAGTTTAATCTCCTTGCTGTCCAAGGGACTTTCAGGAGTCTTCTCCAGCACCACAGTTCAATGTCATCAGTTCTTTGGTGCTCTGCATTCTTTACGGTCTAGCTCTCACAACCGTTTGTGAGCACTGGGAAGCCTTGACTATACAAACCTTTGTTGGCATGGTAATGTCTCTGCTTTTCAATACACTGTCTAGGTTTGTCATCGCTTACCTGACAAGAAGCAATCATCTTCTGATTTCATAACTGCAGTCACCGTCTGCAGTGATTTCTTCTTGGAGCCCAAGAAGAGGAAATGTTACAACTTCCACCTTTGCCCCTTCTATTTGCCATGAAATAATGGGACTGGATGCCATGATCTTAGGGTTTTTTTTTAAATATATTTAATCTTAAGCCAGCTCTTTCACTCTCCTCCTTCACCTTCATCAAGAGGCTCTTTAGTTCCTCTTCACTTTCTTCCATTAGAGTGGTATCATCTGCATATCTGAGGTTGTTGAAATCTCTCTGCCTATCTTGATTCCACCTTGTAACTCATCCAGCCCAGAATTTATTATGATGTGCTCAGCATACAGGTTAAACAACCAGGGTGACAGCAGACAGCCCTATGATATTCCTTTCTCGATCCTGAACCAGTCAGTTGTTCCAAACAGGGTTCTAAGTGTTGCTTCTTGACCTGCATACAAGTTCCTCAGGAGATAGGTAAGATGGTCTGGTAATCCCATCTTTCTAAGAGCTTTCCACAGTTTGTCATGATCCATGCAGTCAATGGTTTTAGTGTAGTTGATGATACAGACATAGATGTTTTTCTGAAATTCCCTTGCTTTCTCTATAATCCAGTGAATGTTGGCAATTTGATCTCTAGTTCCTCTTCCTTTTCTAAACCCAGTTTGGACTTCTGGAAGTTCTTGGTTCGCATAATCTTGAAGCCTAGCATGCAAGATTTTAAGCATGATCTTAGTAGCATGGGAAATGAGTGCAGTTGTCCAGTTGTTAGCACAATCTTTGGCATTACCCTTGGGAATTAGGATGAGGACTGACCTTTTCCAGTCCTGTGGCCATTGCTGAGTCTTCCAGATTTGCTGATATAGTGAATGCAAAACCTTGATGGTATGCTCCTTTAGGGATTTGAATAGTTCTGCTGGAATTTCATTGCATCCTCTAGCTTTCTTAGCAGCAGTGTTACCTAAGGCCCACTTGACTTCACACTCCACAATGTCTGGCTCTGGGTGGCTAACCACACCATTGGAGTAATCTGGTTCATTAAGAGCTTTTAAAACACAGTTCTACGATGTATTCTCTCCAGCTCTTCTTGATCTCTTCAGCATGTACTTGGTCTCTACCATTTTTATCTGTTGTTGTGCCCATCTTTGGGCAGAATGCTCCCTTGATGTTTCCAATTTTCCTGAAGAGCTTTCTAGTCTTTCCCCTTCTGTTGTTTCCTTCTATTATTAAGCACTGTTCATTGAAGAAGGCCTTCTTGTCTCTCTGTGCTATTGTTAGTGAAAGTGAAAGTGAAGTTGCTCAGTCATGTCCGACTCTGTGGCCCTATGGACTGTAGCCCACCAGGCTCCAGTCCATGGAATTTTCCAGGCAAGAGTACTGGAGTGGGTTGCCATTTCCTTCTCCAGGGGATCTTCTGACCCAGGGACCAAACCCAGGTCTCCAGCATTGTGGGCAGACACTTTTACAGTCTGAGCCACCAGGGAAGTCCCCAGTGGCTTTGAAACTCTGCGTTTAGTTGGACGTTATTGCCCTCTCTCCCTTGCTTTTCGTTTCTCTTCATTCTTCCGCTATTTGTAAAGTCTCCTCAGATAACCACTTTGCCTTCGTGCTTTTCTTTTTTGGGGGGATGGCTTGTTCATCACCTCTTGTATGATATTACCCACCTTGATCCATAGTTCTTTAGACACAATGTTAACTCGATCTAGTTCCTTGAATCTATTCATTACCTCTACTACAAATTCATACGGGATATGATTTAAGTCATACCTGGCTAACCTAGTGTTTTTCCCAGTTTTCTTTAAGCTTGAATTTTGCTATAAGATGATGATGATCTGAGCCACAGTCAGCTCCAGGTCTTGCTTTTGCTGACTATCTACAGCTTCTCCTTCTTTGGCTACAAGGAATGTAATCAATTTGATTTCAGTATTGACCATTTGGTGATATCCATGTGTAAAGTCTTGTGTTGTTGAAAAGGGTGTTTACTTGAGTTCTCTTGCCAAAACTAAGTTAGCCTTTGTCCTGCTTTACTTTGTTCTCCAAGGTTTGCCTGTTACTCCAGGTATATCTTGACTCCCTACTTTTTCATCCCAATCCCTGATGATGAACTGAACTCCTTTTTTAGGTGCTAGTTCTAAGAGGTCTTCATAGAACTGATCAGCTTCTTCAGCATCAGTGGTAGGGGCATAGACCTGGATTACTATGATGTTGAATAACTTGCCTTGGAATCGAGATCAGGTTGCACCCAGGTACTGTATTTTGGACTCTTCTGTTGATTATGAGGGCTACTCTGTTTCTTCTATGGGATTCTTGCCCACAGTGGTAGATATAATGGTCATCTGAATTAATTTCACCCATTCCCATCCATTTTAGTTTGCTGTTCCTAGGATGTCAGTGTTTACTCTTATCATCCCCTGCTTGACCACATCCAATTTTCCTTGATTCATGGGCCTAACATTCCATGTTGGGCCTCTGTCTTATATGTGACTACAAGGTATTAGTTATACCTCCCTGTGCTATACCGTAGATCCTTGTTGTTTATCTGTTTCATATATAGTATTTGTCCCTCCCCGCCTTTCTTCTTTGGTAACCATTAGTTTGTTTTCTCTTTCTGAATCTATTTCTGTTCTGTAAGTTTATTTGCATCTTTTTTTTTTAGTTTCTACATAAATGATACCATATAATATTTGTCTTTCTCTGACTTACTTCACTTCATAAGATAATCTCCAGGTGCATCCATGTCACTGCAAATGGCATTATGTCATTTTTTATGGTTGAATAATATTAAATTCATTTTATATATGTACATATATATACACACACCACATCTTCTTTATCCACTGTTTTTTTGATGAACATTTAGGTTGCTTCCACTTCTAGGCTACTGTAAATTCTGTTGCTATGAACACTGGGTACATGAGTCTTTTCAAATTATAAGTTTTCATCTTTTCTGGATGTATAACCAAGAGTGAGATTTCTGAATCATATGGTAACTCTATTTTTAGTTTTTTAAGGAGCCCAGCAAATATTTTCTGTAAAGGGCAAGAGAGCAAGCATTTGAGGCTTTGCAAGCTATGTGGCTCCTGTGACTGCCACTCAACCCCACTGTTACAGTCCAGAAGCAGCAAGGGACAATATGCAAATGAACGGACTTGGCTGTGAGCCAGTAAGACTTAATAATTTGCAATTTTTTTTTCCTAAGGAAAGAAAGATGTCTTCAGAATCACACCAACTGATAATATCACAAATGGCTCCTGTCATTGTCCCTAAAAATTTATTTTAAAAATAGAATGTGTATACTAGTCATCAGGGAAATGCAAATAGAAGCCACAATGGGATATCACCTCATTCCTGCCAGAGTGGCTGGCACCAGAAAGACAGGAAAGGATGAATGCTGGAGAGACGGGATGAAAAAGGAACCGCCGTGCACTGACGATGGGAGTGGGAGGGTGCAGCCACTCTGGAAACAGTACGAAGCTTCCTCAAAAATGAAGAATGGAATTACCACACAGACCAGCAATTCCACCCTTGGGTACTTGTCCAACGAAAATCCAAATACTAATTAGAAAAGATGTGTTCACTTTTTCTGTTCATTGCTGAATTATTTACACTAGCCAAGATATGGAAGCAACCGAAGCATGTCGACAAATGAATGGATAAAGATGTGGCATACATACATAGATATGTGTGCGTATAATTGAATACTACTCAGTCATAAAAAGGAATGAAATCTTACCCGGTGCAACAGTACAGGTGCACCTAGAGCATATTATGCTAAGTCACAGACAAATTGTGCATGATTTCACTTAGATGTGGAATCTAAAAAGGCCAAACCCATGAATAGACATAGAGTCAAAGATATAGAGAATAAAAAGGTGGTTACCAGAGGGGAAGGGGCCTGGGAGGGCAGAGAGAAACAAGTGAGGGAGATTAAAAGGTACAAAACTCCTAGCTGCAAAATAAATGAGTCACAGATACGAAACATACAGTGTGAGGAATATAGTCAATAACTACGTTTGTGGCGACAGATGGTAACTAGACTTACTATGACAATCATTTTGAAATGCATTGAAATACCGGATCACTATGTTATGTAACCGGAACTAACATAGTGTTGTAGGTCAATTATACTTCAAAAACAAACAGACTCATAAAAAGAGAGAACAGATTTGCGGTTACCAGAGGTGGGGTGGAGGGAAGTTTGGATGAAAGCAGTCAGTAAGTACAAACTTCCAGTTACAAGATAAATGAGGACTGGAGATACAGTGTACAGCATGATAAACATAACTAACCCTGCCATATGTTTTGAAGCATGGTGCTGGAGAAAGCTCTTAAGAGTCCCTTAGACAGCAAGGAGATCAGACTAGTCAGTCCTAAAGGAAATCAACCCTAAATATTCGTTGGAAGGACTGATGCTGAAGCTGAAGCTCCCGTATGGTGGCCACCTGGTGTGAAGAGCTGACTCATCAGAAAAGACCCTGATGCTGGGAAAGATTGAGGGCAGGGATGAGAACGGATTGACAGAGGGTGAGATGGTTAATAGCATCACTGACTCAGTAGATATGAATTTGAGCAAACTCCAGGAGATAGTGAAAGAGAGAGGAGCCTGGCATGCTGCAGTCCATGAGGCTGCAAAGAGTTGGACACAACTTAGTGACTGAACAGTTTTATATATACACGTATGTATATGTATATATATACACATATATATGAGTAAAATCCTGAATTCTTATCACAAGAGAAAAAATTTAATTCATCACAAGAACAGAAATTTTTAAATTCTGGATCAATATAATATGATGAATGTTTCCTAAAGGTAGTGTGATAATCATGTCATAATGTATATGTTGAATCATTATACTGTATATTTTAAACTTATATAAACCATTAGACCCAGGACCAACTGGGGATCAGAGTTGGGGTGTAATTCTTAAGAGTAAAAATGATCTTGCTAAATTTTTATATCCCATTCAATTATAGCTCAATAAAACTGGATGAAAAAAAAAATAGAATGTACAGAAAGGGAAAAGATCCAGGGCTATTGTTTTCAATTCTCAGTTATTTGTAGTAAACAGCTTTAATTTTTCTCATTAAAAGAGCTTTCCCTTGATGCACATATGCAGTTCCTACTGGCCTTTTATAGAAGACACGTGCCTGCTGAAGGTGATTTTTTCCGTATTAGTTCACGTATCATGAAGTACACTTTTTTCCCCACATAACAGTATAAACGCCATTCTTAGCCCTCAGGCAGTACCGAAACAGGTGGCAGGCAGGTTTGGCCGTGGGCCTTGGTTTATCTTGGTTCCCAGTCAAAATGGTCTCTCTGCCTCCGCGTGGCAGCCAGAGACGTCTCTAAACAAGTCTGAACACACACGTTAAGTCCGCTCTCAAAATTTTCTGATGTCGCCTTTGCACTAACTAGACTGAAATACAAGACTCTTCCACCAGGTGGCCCCAAGCTTACTTTCTAAACTCGCAACCATTCTCCCCAACACAATGTTCCCAGGCTCCAGACAAGACTAAATCCCTGGCTATTCCCAAGCCTCGGATGCTCTCACGCCTCTCTGCCCTTACCTCCGCTCCAAGTTAACCCAAGGCAACTTGACCACGCTCGGCTCTTAGGTGCTCTTGGTAGACAATGGCAGCCCCGGAAAATATGTGAAATGGGTCCACTACTCTCCCCGCCAACTCAGCTTGTTAGTTACAATGAAAGCGAGCCTCTGATTAGATTCTTCCACAACGCTAATTAGTAAGCAGGCATGAAACAGAGAAAGCGTGTGTTTAACCTGAATTGCACTGAAGTGTGAGATCTTTGTCTACATGACCTTACTTGAAAATTTCCCTGAGGCAATGAAATAATCTTGGTAGCCAGATTCAACTATCCACTCAGATTCTGGCAACCAAGAATCAAGGAATAAACCATTAAACCCAGAACCGATTGGCGACCGGAGCTAGGGTACAATTCTTCAGAGTGAAAAAGATCTTGCTAAGTTTCTATATTCTGTTCATGCAAAGTAGGAATGTCTCCAAAGTATACTCATCAGTACACATACAGTGAATGCCAGTAATCTGACCACTGAAGGAACATTTCTAATATCCTTTATGTTAAATAAGTAGCCACTAATTTGGGCTTCCCCGGTGGCTCAGAGGTTAAAGCATCTGCCTGGAATGCGAGAGACCCAGGTTCGATCCCTGGGTCAGGAAGATCCCTGGAGGAGGAAATGGCAACCTACTCCAATACACTTGTCTGGAGAATCCCATGGAGGGAGGAGCCTGGTAAGCTACTAGTCCATGGGGGTCTAAAGAGTAGGACATGACTGAGCGACTTCACTTTCACTTCGCAATTTTATATATAGTAACTGAATAACTATATATATGTATATAGTAATATATATAGTTACATATACATACTGTATATATACATACAAATACATATGTATAGTGTATATGTAACTATATAATATATATTATAATAAATATATAACATAATATATATAATCCCATATATATGGGATTATTGAGTTACTATATATGAAATTAGTGGCTGTTGATTTAGCCTAAAGGATATTATATGTTTCCTGTAGTGATAATCACGGATAAAAAATATTGAAGGCTTGCAGTAGCTCCCTCTAGAGTACAGTCTCATGATTAAATGGCAGTGTACACACCCTGGATGTGTACTAATCCAAACTACATCAGCTAAGGACTCCTTAAAGTGTAGCTTTAACTAATAAATATTACACACATAAAAACAAATGACATTCCCTCTTCCTGGAATATTCTTTTTTCTTTGCCTAGAGAAAGCCTATTCACACTTTCAAACTCAGTAAAAGATTGCCTGCTATTGTAATTCCCACCAATATACAGGCATTGCCTGTGGTGGTGTTCGTTTAATCATTTGGTAGATGAGGAAACAGGTTCAGGTGGCTAAGTGGTCAGCCCAGGTTAGGATACAGAGCTAGGATTCAAGCCCAGGACAATCGTGCCTAATCCTGTGAGTAAACTTTTAGGGACATGCTGGGGAAAAAAAACAAAACAAAAACCTAATAAGCTAAATTCAACCCTACCTTAAGAGTCTGTGCTATCTTTTATGTGACCATGTGCTTGAAGACGCTAGGTGGTTTCGTCACTAAGTCATGTCTGAATTTTGTGACCCCATGGACTGTGAGCCCTTGCCAGGCTCCTTTGTCCATCGCATTTTCCAGGCAAGCATACTGGAGTGGGTTGCTGTTTCCTTCTCCAGGGATCTTTCTGACCCAGGGACTGAACCCAGGTCTCCTGCACTGCAGGCAGATTCTTTACTGACTGAGGTACCAGGGAAGCCCTGAAGATGATTGAACTGGGATTAAAGAAACTAGAGAATTCCAAGAAATGAACGTATTGAAATACCTGGCTCAGAGATGTGATTTTATTGCACAGGTTTGAGATAACCTAGCACTGTTTTATGTGGGAGTTTTTTGGTCAGGTATATACCAAAGCCCAATAAAGTCCTTTCTCTGGAATAATCAAGATGCCTGGGTCTCTTGCCACCTAAAGTAAATGCATTTATGATGTATACCAAGTAGCCTAGCATGTAATGTATGTGTGTCCAGTCGCTCGGTCATGTCTGACTCTGTGACCCCATGGACTGTAGCCCGCCAGGCTCCTCTTTCCATGGAATTTCCAAGGCAAGAATACTGGACTGAGTTGCCATTTCCTTCTCCAGGGTAACATGTAATGGGTGTCTGATAAATATGGAATAATGAGCTACATGACTTAGCATTCATTTCACAGTCTAACTCAATTCCAGGCTCCCAGACATAGGTTCTATCTAATACTTCACAGAAACAATTTCTTTGATATACCTCTTCTCATATGGCTAAGGTAATCTGAAGATCTCCTTTTAGAATTCACTTTGTTTATTATTGAGCCCTCAAAGGCACTGAGGAACAATGTAATTTTCCCACACAAGGCATCTTTTAGGAGTAGATAACTCATACACATGGTTATTTAAATTCCTCAGACACACCCAGTGTAAGAGAGAGACAGTGTGAGAAACTCAAAAATGTCTATTTAGTCATCTGGGAAAGATGACTCAAGGCAGCTAGAAAATGTCAGTCTTTCCAGCCAGGACAGTAAAGCATAATCCAGCTTCCTCTATGGCAGAAGAAGCAGGGCATTGGTATTTAAAGTCAGTCTTTCCAGCTCATGGACACGTCCAGGGACATGTGAACTCAACAAAAGACAGCAGAGCTCCTTACCCAGCGGCTTCTCTAAGGATTTGGTATTATCCTTGTAAGAGGCTCACCATAGAGGCGTTTGATCAATAGTACATCAAAGACGAGATATAGAGGTGGTTGTAGAGCTTCTTGGCACTGCTGCTGACAGCAGTGACTGCCTTGCTGGCCTTATGGTCTACAGACGACCCAGGTTTTAATCTGTAAGCACTTGAGAATTCAGTGTCCTCTCACGCTTTGTGCCTTAGCGCTGCTGACTCTTCTGGAGAGCAGAGTAATAAGAAACAGCCTGTGTTCCTCATTACGCATCATCTTTGACTCAGTCAGAAGCCAATAGTAACTTGAGATGATGGATGATGCCCTCCTACCAGAAGTTTGATAACATAGAGGGTCTTTGCTGAGTATGTGACAGAGTGCCACTTTTGGAGGGGAAGGGGTTAAACATTAGAAACTAAATAATTCTGGGTATTTGAAAGATTTTTATTTTTTTTTGAGAAAGAGTCTTATGGGTTTTTCACGTCCTTTCTTGAGTAGGAAGAAGGCATTTTTACAGTTGCCTGAGAAGCATATTTCCTTTCATCTCTTTACTGAAAGGAAAACTTTCTGAGTTCATCTTCAGATGATTTCATCCTTGTTTATTTCACAAACAAAATTAGAATTAATTAATTAAGAATTAATTATTAGAATTCTTGAATCTGAAATCTGATTTTAAACCACATACATAGAATATCTCAGGTACAACAGAAACTTCTGGTATTTAACTCCAAAATCACCTTGTTGAATAATTTGTTTAGCTTCGGTGGCCTTGTTGATAAGCTATAAAGGTTAGGTTTGCAAAGGCCTCTACCTCAGGGAATGCAAATGACAAAATCTGTTGAGAGTAGCCTCTACTTAGGGGCACTTCTTAAGTGCCTTAGTCAAACGATCCTAGTTCCTGTGACTCTGGTATAGAATAATTGATACAGCTCCCCAGGCTCGTGAACCTGGATAAGAGACATGCCCGTGTGTGGAGGATCTTTTCTTGACATGACACCGAACTTTTCTGTGCTTCAGTTTCTCCCTATATAAAAATGGAGGTAATAGTAGCACTACCATCCCTGTAGAATGCTTTGAACAATTCCTGGCACATAGTAAATAAATGCTGAATAAACAATGGTTATTAAATTTCTTTATGACCTTCAAGTGAGGTGAGGGAATAGTTCACCAAAAGTGATCTTACCGGATCCCTCTACTTCTTTTTTAAATTTCCCATTCCTGTGCAGTATATTGACATCTTCACATCATTTAAGAAATTCTCAAAACTAGGAGGCACTAGAAGATAATGCAGTTTACAAAATGAAACAATGGTATCTTAACCAGTTCAATCATTGGGCTGACTGATGGTATTGAAAAGCCATGTCTCCACTTATATCAGGGGATTATTTTGACAGCTCTGTTCTATAATTTAAGTGAAGAAGGAGTGGGGATGGACTGTGGTGTACCTTGAAATTTGCACATGCAGATTGCCAAGGGCAGAGTGCATCTCTGTTATTGGTTCTCTATTTGGTTTACTTCTGGGGAAAAATGGAAATTTCTGGGCTATGAAACAGAGAAAATAAGCCGATTAACATCAAAATCTTCAATATGCTCACTAGATAGCCTTTCACTTTTTCAAAAGTAATACATATTTAGTGCAGAATTTAAAAATTTTTTCTATATCAAAAGGAAAATAAAATTATCTTGATTCAATCACACAGAGATACTCACTATTATCAATCATATATTGATATATATAACTCCAGTCTTCATACCCCACCATGTGTACATACAAATATAAGAAAAATTTGGATTATTCATGACATCCCATTTGAAAATATACTCTTTTTACTTAACACATCATGAGTCTTTTCCCATTCAAAGAGAGTGTCATATATAGAAAAATCTTCTGGGAAAGAAATAAGTGGAGATCTTGGCAAACAGGCCATAGGTGTGGGGATCTTCTCACAGGACTGGAAGGAGTGGTCAGAAGAAAGCAGGATGCTCTCAAAGACAAACAGAGATATGGACTAGGGTTGCAAGATATGCAGGGTCAGATATCAGGAAATATCACAAGCACCAATAGCTGAAACTGGAATGCAAGGTAGAGAGTGGCAAATTGGAATAAACAAAAACACACAGAGCTATTAGACTTGGGACTGGTGACTTGACTGCCCTGGTGCTTAGACATTACTGAGATGGTCAAGCAGGTCGGACTGACAGATTCCACACTGCAGTACTGGGTCGACTTTGGGATGGAGGCATTTGGGAGAAGAATCTGCTAGTTCTTCCTACAGAGGAGAAAGTAACAGTTTCGGTATATGCTTAGAGATCTCTATTATCCTTAACTAAGTCAGGCCATGACAACAGCATCTTGCTGACTTCTAGACTACAGTTACAGTGGCAAGAGCTTGAAACCAAAGGTTCAGGGGCAGCTCTCAACTTCCAGTCACTCGGCCTTCCCTAAGATACTATATGCTTCTAATCCCTTGCATTAAATCCCTTTCTGTTGGCTGCTGGTCTCCACTTTGACATGTAAAGAGCTTGAATGCTGTGCCCACAGCAAGAATAAACTGAAAACCAATAACCCTTCTTAGATCCACCAGAGAATAAAGTCGTGGGGCAAACTGTTGCCTCCAAAACTAGAAACGCAGCAATACAGAGAATTAGAGCTTAGGACCAGAAGCCCACACAGGGGTCTCTGTGAAGCCCGCCACAAGCTGGAGCTCATGTTAGTGAGAACACTGCCGCTGTGGCTGAGGAACTGCTGGAGGCTCAGCAGAGACTAGTTTGAGAGTTAGAAAGTCCAAAGAGGCCCAGTCGAGGAAAGTGACTCCCACACTTTCCTAAGCTTCACCTCCAGGAGCCCTACAGGGCTTCTTACTGTGAAAATCAGAGAAGAGTCTGCTCGTTCTTCCCACAGAGGGAGAAGTAATCATTTTGAAATATGCCTAGAGATCTCCGTTACCCTTAACAAAGTCTGCCCTCAAAAGAAATTGCATTAGGTCCAGGGGTTAAGACTCCACAGTTCCATGACAGGAGGCACAGGTTCAATCTATGTTCAGGGAACTAAGATCCCACATGCTGCACAGCCAAAAATAATAATAATAATAATGAAATCACAACTTGTTTTACAAAACAATAATGGACTGGGATTTTCCCAAACCCTAGCCTGAGGAGAGTGGGTACCTCCTCCAGCTCCATTTACCTGCCCTGTCTCTCGGCAAGAGGAGAAGCTGAGAAGCACCCTTGAAGGTCATAGGCCAAGGAGACAGGCTCACTCTAAGGCAGACCTACTCACAGGACGGTGGAGTGTTTCCCTCCCTCCACACCCACCAGCACCCACAGGAGGCCTGTGAGAGACACAGGACATGATGGCTGAAGGAACGGTGAGCCTCAGACCCTATTCAAGGAACCTATGGGAACACCCAGAGATGGTAGGACAGACAAAAGCAAGGACTAGGGGAAATTCAGCTCTGACAGTGTAATAACTGCAGCAAATAGGAAATCCAGCTTCACTCTTAGTCAAAGCAACATAAAAGCTCACACCAAAAGCCTATAATGTACATGTACATCAAAGCACCATGATGTACATTTTAAATATTTTATAATTTTATTTGTCCATTGTACCTCAATAAAGCTCAAATTTATTTTGAGGTTCTATTTAACTCATTTCCTTTTACCCAATGCATCACCATGTTCAGCTTTAAAAAAAAAAATTACAAGCCATGATAAAATGAATAAAACACATCCTAAAGAGACAAAACAAGCATTAGAACCAGACTCAGATAGGGCAGAGATTCTGGAATTATCAGACCAGTGATTTTAAATAGTTGTGATTAATATGCTAAGGATTTTAATGAAAAAAGTAGACAAATACAAAAACAGATGGGTAATATAAACAGAGATGTAGACTCTAGGAAAGAATCTAAAGGAAACTCTAGAAATAAAAAATATCAAAACAGAAATAAAAAATGCCCTAATGGGTTCATCAGTTGACTGGACATGACCAAGGAAAAATTAGCAAGCTTTAAGAAGTGTAAATAGAAACTTCTAAAACTGAATCCAAAAAGAAAAAGAATGAAAAAGACAAAACAGCGTATGATCGCAGAGTATGATTCTTAAATCATGGAACAACTACAAAAGATATGAATAATAGGAATAACAAAAGGAGAAGAAAGAGAGAAAGACAGAGAAGAAATTGTTGACATTAATGGCTCAGACTTTTCCAAAATTAATGACAGACACACAACTGCAGATCCAGAAACCTCATTAAAAATGAGCAGGATAAATACATAAAAATCTTCACCTGTATCTCACAGTTAAAATACATAAAAATCAAAACACTTTATATTTGAAACCACCAAAGTCATTTGTTTCCTTTACTGAACACTAGCTGTGTGACATTCTTACTAAACCTCCTAAGCCTCTGTCTCTTATATAAAATGAGGAATTAATATCTAAGAGCTGTTATGATAATTAAATTAGATATTGCAGCTAAAGTACTTAACATAGTGATCTATCTATTTATCTGTCCTAAGTATGTGATAGTTATAATCATCATTATTACAGATGATGAGGCACGAGCTCAGAAAGTCTTCATTTTTCTGTTGGCAGAAACCTGGTTCTGGCCTGAGCCAAGCCTCTGAGGAGCTACATGACCCCAGGTGTGAGGTGAACAGTTGCCTGGGCAGAAAGCCAAACAGAGCATTCTATTAACCTCCTTAATTCTCAGGAACATGCTCTCTGCTTACCTCTTCAGGGTGCTTGCTACATTTTGCCAACTTCCTGCACCATATGGCCCAATCCTATGCCACATGGCTTCCATTCTTCCTAATTCATAATATCACAAGTTCCTTTAACTCTATTGAAGGATCTTTCTGAAATGGTCCTTGCACTCTTGAAATATTTTCTATTTACTAACTCCAGATTTTCATCATTTTTGCTATTCTTATCTTTTCAACACATCAGAGCGAATACAGTAATAACATCAATACTTCCCCACGTAGATAGAATCATATTTGGAACATAGGAAATTTTATCTACCACAGAGACATTCTCGTGGCTATAATTAGGATATTCAGAGCTGATATTTCACACTGGAAGGGCACAGCGATACCCTGAATCATTCCTGGAGCCCAAAGTAGCTCATGTTGCTGGAAGTTGGATACAAAGATACAATCTAATTGCCAAGAGAACTGAAAGAGGATTCTATTCATTTGTGCTCTTGAACAGCATTTGAAGAAACTGGGACTCAGAATGCATGCCAACATTTCCACATCTCTGCTCCCTAGTTTTTGTATATGCCACAGTTATTCCTGAGCTTCTTGCTCAAAAATATGACCCAGCAATCCCACTCCTGGGCATACACACTGAGATAACCAGAACTGAAAGAGACACATGTACCCCAATGTTCACTGAAGCACTATTCACAATAGCTAGAACACGGAAGCAACCTAAATGTCCATCAGCAGATGAATGGATAAGGATGTAGTGGTACATATATAAAATGGAATATTACTCAGCTATAAAAAGGAATGCATTTGAGTCAGTTCTAATGAGGTGGATGAACTTGCAGCCTGTTACACAAAGTGAAGTAAGTCATAAAGACTGCATATTAATGCATATAAATGGAATTTAGAAAGACGGTGCTGACAAGCCTACATGCAGGCAGCAAAGGAAATACAGACACGAGGACTCTGTGGGAGAAGGTGAGGGTGGGATGATTTGAGAGAATACTGTTGAAACACGTATATCACCATGTGTGAAATAGATGACAAGTGCAAAGCAGATGCATGAAGCAGGGCGCCCAAAGCCTGTGCTCAGGGACAACCCAGAGGAATAGGGTGGAGAGGAAGGTGGATGGGGGATTCAGGATGGGGGGGACAAATGTATACCTGTGGCCAATTCATGTTGATGTATGGCAAAAACCATCACAATATTGTAATTATTCTCTATTTAAAATAATCAATAAAAAATACACTCCAGAAAACCTCTCCCAGGCTATCAAGTTTCAGTTATGTATCTTTTTTTTTTCTATTTCCTATTGCCCCTTTATTATGTGGGTTGAACTAACCTCTAACTTAAGCAAGTTTCCCTATCCCCAACTCATTTCTCCTGATCCTACTTTACAAAACATTCTGAGACCCAGTTGAAATAAAGCTATGAAAAATCTGAATTGTTCTTGGATTGCAAGAAAAGAAAGAAACTAAGCAGGCAGAGATGAAGCGCACCGCCCACAGCCCAGTTTCAGCCCCACCACAGATTGCTGGCATTGCTTTTTGCAGCTGCAGATTGAGCGCCCTGGCCTCCGTCTCCTACGTTCTCTGTGGAGGGGCCTCTGCTCTGGGTCTCTGCCAGCTTGTAACACAGCCCAGCAGGAGATCTCTCTCCAACCCGGCCACTTTCTCCACCACCACAGCCCAGGGCCCATCCAGCTCCATCCCCTGCTCCTGCTCTCCTCTGGAGCCCGCCCTGACATTTAGTGGCTTTAGAAAGATAAAAGTTCTTTCCAAACAGGAAAAATGAGGCCCCTAAGTACCTTTCCTGAGTCCTTAAAAATGAAGAGATTATTAATGACCCCTTCCTCTACTCCCCCACACCCCAAAATGTTATGTAACTCTTTTGAGGAACAGAAAAGGAAGAAGTTAGATGACTTTGATATCATTCTGCATCCAACCCTCCTTATCTCTACTTCTAGAGTCTGCCTTTGATGAAAGAGCCAGGCCAAGCCCTACTTCCCTGAAGAGACTAGGTGATCATCTATCTCCCCAACGAACAGATGACTGTGTACAAAACTCATTTGTCAATATGGCATTGATGCTGTGAGTCCATGGAAGGTGGCAGTAGAGAACAAGAAAGGGACTTTTAATTTCATTAATTATTTCAAGCATATAAAAGATATAGAATGAATATAAGGGCTTCCCAGGTAGCTTAGCAGTAAAGAATCCATCTACAGTGCAGGAGATACAGAAGATTTAGGTTTGATCCCTGGGTGGAGAAGATACCCTAAAGTAGGAAATGGCAACCCACTCCAGTATTCTTGCCTGGAAAATTCCATGGACACAGGAACCTGGCAGGTTGCAGTCCATGTGGTCACAAATAGACACAATTTGGAGACTGAGCAAGCTCACAGAGTAAATATAAAAAGCAACCTTATATCCACTATCCAGGTTTCATGAATCTGAACATTTTGCTCTATTTGCTTCAAAGCTCTTTTTCTATTCACATTTACAGGTACAGTTAAAGCCTCCCCATGGTTCCATTCCCCTTGTTATTGCCCCGAGGTGAGCATGATCCTGAGTTACCATGAGGGCACTTTTATTTGTCTCCTACGTTAGACTATAAGTTCATCAAGGGCAAAATCCATACCTTGTTGGAAGTGAAAACAATGGTCTGTTGGCTTTATAGCCAGCTAGGAAAAGCAGGACGTCATTCCCACATCAAAATCCTACCTCTCCTCAGTAGTTCTGGACATATCCAAAGAGGTGATTCACAGAGCAGTTTGTCAGGTGCACTGAGCATTACAATAATAACAATGGCAATGTTTATTAAATGTGCTCAGTGCTTACTCTGCTGAACATTTTGATAATCACTTTACATGTAAGATTTTCACCCTAGCAGTTGCCTATGAAAAAGTTGTTCTTGTTTTATTTTTTTAATTTAACTTACTTATTTTAACTGAAGGTTAATGACTTTACAGTATTGTGGTGGGTTTTGCCATACAATGATATGAATCAGCCACAGGTATACATGTGTTCCCCGATCCTGAACGCCCCTCCCACCTCCCTCCCCACCCCATCCCTCTGGGTGATCCCAGTGCACCGGCTTTGAGTGCCCTGTTTCATGCATTGAACTTGGACTGGCCATCTGTCTCACATATGATAAATACATGTTTCAATGCTGTTCTCTCAAATCATCCCACCCTCGGCTTCTCCCTCAGAGAGTTACAGAGACTTTTCTTCTTAAAGAAAAGTCTGTTCTTTACATCTGTGTCTCTTTTGCTGTCTCGCATATAGAATTGTTGTTACAATCTTTCTAAATTCCATATATATGCGTTAATATACTGTTCTGGTGTTTTTCTTTCTGACTAACTTCACTCTGTATAATAGGCTCCGGTTTCATCCACCTCATTAGAATTGACTCAAATGTGTTCCTTTTTTTTTTAATAGCAGAGTGATATTCTATCGTGTGTATGTACCACAACTTTCTTATCCATTCATCCGCCAATGGACATCTAGGTTGCTTCCATGTCCTAGCTATTGTAAACAGTGGTGCAGTGAACACTGGGGTACACGTGTCTCTTTCAATTCTGGTTATCTCATTGTGTATGTACAGCAGTGGGATTGCTGGGTCATGAGGCAGTTCTATTTCCAGTTTTTTAAGGAATCTCCACACTGTTCTCCATAGTGGCTGTACTAGTTTGCATTCCCACCAACAGTGTAAGAAGGTTCCCTTTCCTCTACACCCTTTCCAGCATTTATTGTGTGTAGACTTTTTGATGTAGACATTCTGACTGGCATGAGATGGCACCTCAATGTAGTTTTGATTTGCATTTCTCTGATAACGAGTGATGTTGAGCATCTTTCCATGTGTTTGTTAGCCATCTGTATGTCTTCTTTGGAGAAATGTCTGTTTAGTTCTTTGGCCCATTTTTTGATTAGGTTGTTTGTTTTTCTGGTATTGAGCTGCATGAGCTGCTTGTATATTTTTTAGATTAATTCTTTGTCAGTTGTTTTGTTTCCTATTATTTTCTCTCATTCTCGAAGGCTGTCTTTTCACCTTGCTTATAGTTTCCTTTGTTGTGCAGAAGCTTTTAAGTTTAATTAAGTCCTTTTTGTTTATTTTTGCTTTTATTTCCATTATTCTGGGAGGTGGGTCATAGAGGATCTTGCTACGAATTAAGTCAGAGAGTGTTCTGCCTATGTTTTCTTCTAGGAGTTTCATAATTTTTGGTCTTACATTTAGATCTTTAATCCATTTTTAGTTTATTTTTGTGTATGGTGTTAGAAAGTGTTCTAGTTTCATTCTTTTACAGGTGGTTGACCAGTTTTCCCAGCACCACTTGTTAAAGAGATTGTCTTTTCTCCATTGTATATTTTGCTTTCTTTTGCATAGATTCATCTCTGAGCTTTCTATTTTGTTCCATTGATCTATGTTTCTGTCTTTGTGCCCATACTGTCTTGATGACTGTAGCTTTATAATATAGTCTGAAGTCAGGTAGGTTGATTCCTCTAGTTCCATTCTTCTTTCTCAAGATTTCTTTGGTTATTCAAGGTTTTTTTGTGTTTCCATACAAATTGTGAAATTATTTATTCTAGTTCTGTGGAAAATACGTTGGTAGCTTGATACGTATTGTACTGAATCTATAAATTGTTTTGGGTAATATACTCATTTTCACTATATCAATTCTTCTGATCCATGAACATGATATATTTCTCTATTTGTGTCATATTTGATTTCTTTCATCAGTGTTTTATAGTTTTCTATACATAGGTCTTTTTTAATATAGTCTGAAGTCAGGTAGGTTGATTCCTCTAGTTCCATTCTTCTTTCTCAAGATTTCTTTGGTTATTCAAGGTTTTTTTGTGTTTCCATACAAATTGTGAAATTATTTATTCTAGTTCTGTGGAAAATACGTTGGTAGCTTGATACGTATTGTACTGAATCTATAAATTGTTTTGGGTAATATACTCATTTTCACTATATCAATTCTTCTGATCCATGAACATGATATATTTCTCTATTTGTGTCATATTTGATTTCTTTCATCAGTGTTTTATAGTTTTCTATACATAGGTCTTTTTTTTCTTTAGGTAAATTTATTCCTAAGTATTTTATTCTTTTCATTGCAATGGTGAATGGGATTGTTTCCTTGATTTCTCTTTCTGTTTTCTCATTATTTGTGTATAGGAATGCAAGGGATTTCTGGGTATTAATTTTATATCCTGAAACTTTACTATTTATTGATTGGCTCTAGTAATTTTCTGGTGGTGTCTTTAGGGTTTTCTGCATAGAGGATCATGTCATCTGCAAACTCTTATTTTCCGATCTGAATTCCTTTTATTTCTTTTTCTTCTCTGATTGCTGTGGCTAAGACTTCCAAAACTATGGTGAATAGTAGTGGTGACAGTGGGCACCCTTGTCTTGTTCCTGACTTTAAAGGAAATGCTTTCAGTTTTTCACTATTGAGGATAATGTTAGCTGTGGGTTTATCATAGATGGCTTTTATTATGTTGAGGTATGCCCTTCTATGCCTGCTTTCTGGAGAGGTTTTTTTTTTTTATCGTAAATGGGTGTTGAATTTTGTCAAAGGCTTTCTCAGCATCTATTGAGATAATCATATGGCTTTTATCTTTCAATTTGTTAATATGGTGTATCACATTGATTTGTGAATATTGAAGAATCCTTGCATCCCTGGGATAAAGCCCACTTGGTCATTATGTATTATCTTTTTAGTATACTGTTAGATTCTGTTTGCTAGAATTTTGTTGAGGATTTTTGCATCTATATTCATCAGTGATATTTTTTGTGGCATCTTTGTCTGGTTTTGGTATTAGGATAATGGTGGTCTCATAGAATGATTTTGGGAGTTCACCTTCCTCTGCAATTTTCTGAAAGAGTTTGAGTAGGATAGGTGTTAGCTGTTACTTAAAGTTTTGGTAGAATTCACCTATGAAGCCATCTGGTCCTGGGCTTTGTTTGTTGGAAGATTTTTTATTACAGTTTCTATTTCTGTGCTTGTGATGGGTCTGTTAAGATTTTCTATTTCTTCCTGGTTCCATTTTGGAAGGTTATACTTTTCTAAGAATTCATCCACTTCTTCCAAGTTGTCCATTTTATTGGCATGTGCTGCTAATGCTGATGCTAAGTCACTTCAGTCGTGTCCGACTTTGTGCGATGCCATAGATGGCAGCCCACCAGGCTCCGCCATCCCTGGATGTAATTTTACTGTGTTATGATCAGAAAAGATGCTTGAAATGATTTCAATTTTCTTTAATTTACCAAGGCTAGATTTATGGCCCGGAATGCATTCTATCCTGGAGAATGTTCCACGTGCACTTGAGAAAAGAGTGAAATTCATTGTTTTGGGGTGAAATGCCCTATAGATGGAGAAGGCAATGGCACCCCACTCCAGTACTCTTGCCTGGAAAATCCTATGGGCGGAGTAGCCTGATAGGCTGCAGTCCATGGGGTCGCTTAGGGTCGAACATGACTGAGCGACTTTACTTTCACTTTTCACTTTCATGCATTGGAAAAGGAATTGGCAACCCACTTCAGTGTTCTTGCCTGGAGAATCCCAGAGACAGCAGAGCCTGGTGTGCTGCCGTCTATGGGGGTCACACAGAGTCGGACACGACGGAAGTGACTTAGTAGCCCTGTAGACATCAATTAGGTCTAACTTGTCCACTGTATCATTTAAAGCTTGTGTTTCCTTGATAATTTTCTGTTTGGTTGATTTATCCATAGGAGTGAGTGGAGAATTAAAGTCTCCCACTGTTATTGTTACTGCTAATTCTCCCTTTCATACTTGTTAGCGTCTGCCTTACATATTGAGGTGCTCCTGTGTTGGATGTATATATCTTTATAATTGTTATATCTTCTTCTTGGAGTGATCTTTTGATCATTATGTAGTGTCCTGCCTATTCTCTTTTCAGTCTTTACTTCAAAGCCTATTTTATATGATATGAGTATTGCTATTTCTGCTTTCTTTTGGTCTCCATCTGCATGAAATATCATTTTCCAGGCCTTCACTTTCAGGCTGTATGTGCCCCTGTTTTGAGGTGGCTCTCTTGTAGGCAGCATACATCAGGGTCTTGATTTTGTATCCACTCAGCCAGTTGTTCTTATTTTAGAGACAAGAAAATGGCTTCTAGAGAAGAAACACATCACAGTTTCCAGTGAGAATGCTTGAACCCAAGTAGCTGACTCCTGGATCCTCTGTCATACTTCTTCCTTCAGCGCTGTTCTTCCACCAGCTCCAATTCCCAACCCACTTGTCCAAGTTCACTTGTAAAGCATGTGGAAATAGCTCAGCAGGTCCCTGGTCTCCCATGAGACCATCACCATCCCCGCCTCCAGTGTTTGTCAGATGTTCCCAAGCAGAGCAGAAGGGCATCAGGGTGGGATTCTTCCTGTATCAAGTGATCATCTTGAGAGATTGGGGCCCAAACAGAAAATCTCCAATGTAGATTTAAAATTAAGTAGCCCTGAAAAACTGCCCTATGGTTTTTGGAGTCTTAAGTCAGAACTATTTCAAAAGCAGGAAGGGTGTGATTTTGGCCACGCTGAGATACATCCATGTGTCTTTCCCACTGATTAAACTTAAAGTTCTGGACAAGATACAAAAAGAAACTACTTAAAGACTTTAAAAAGTAAATAACAGCAGAATCAATTATTAGATTGGGAAAGAACTAATCCCAGTGAATAATAAAACAATAAGAGCAAATTTTTCAAGGCGTTCTACATCCATCTCACGTTGATTTTCTCTAACCCAGTGTTAGATTCTAATCTGAAGTGTTTTGTAAATGGACTTGAGACCCATAAGTGAGGCAATGAATTGGTTTAGTCAGTCAAGTGAACGTTGATCAGCATCACTTAAATAGAAAAGAATACATGAGCAAATTTTGCAAAATTTTGGTTTGGAAAGCAACTGCACTGACTGGTAGAGCAGAAAAGGGATGGTCAATTATGCACGCATGATAGGACATCTGTCGTGCTGGGGCCTCCACAGAAGAGCCCCACAGGAAGAGGGCAGGCTTCTCTCCCACCTAGTGACTGATGGCTCCAGAGAAGCAAGAGATTACAAAAAATACCAAGAGTCAGGTTTGGGATTTGAAATTTTCTTGCAGATGAAATAGACAGTTTCCTCAAATCCATTTATGTCTCATCCAAACATGTAAACTTCCTGGAGTTTTTATTAGAAATCACAAATATAACAGCGATAGTTTTCAAGTCTCCCTACTTTCACTAATAAGTAGTTCCAATTTTCAACCAACTCTCGATTGGATAAACTGCCCAACTCCATTTTGAAAGAGAAAGATGCTAGCTTTTCAAAGTTAGAAACCAAAATCAAGACAGGCCATCTTGGAACTCCCATGTATACTGCGTGCATGCTAAGTCACTTAAGTCGTGTCCAACTCTTTGCAACACTATGGACTGTAGCCCAGCAGGCTCCTCCATGGGATTTTCCAGGCAAGAATATTGAAGTGGGTTGTCATTTCCTCCTCCAGAGGATCTTCCCAACCCAGGGATCAAACCCATGTCTCTTGCATATCCAGCATTGGCAGGCGGATTCTTTACCATTAGCACCACCTGGGAAGCCCCCTCCATGTATAGAGTTGTGTGCAGTTTAACAAACATTTATTGAGGGCCAACTCTACAAGTTACCATGGAGGACAAAAATAAAATGAATATGATAAATTTTCTGTTAAAAAGCATGTAGCTAAATTTCTTTGGGGAAATGGGGGGAGGGGTTATGCATGATTTCACTTCAAGTCAATTAAGAAAGACTTACTTTGACTTTAAATTTTTTTATGTTTATATGTAGATGAAGCTCAATGCAAACTTTAAGTGGGGAAAACTCCTAGAACTAAGTAGAATAATCCTACTGAATAAACAAGTATACAAACCAAAACATTTACTCAGTGTTACATTTAGAATTTTATTCCTCAAAACATGCGGTGTTTTCACCTGGTAATGTACAGGGTGCTTTCATTTTTGCTAACTTCAAATAGCCCAGGGGTTTAAGTAGGCTTTCCTGGTGGCTCAGATGGTAAAGAATTTGCCCACAGTGCAGGCGAACTGGGTTAGATCCCTGGGTAGAGAAGTCCCCTGGAGAGGGAAATGGCAACCCACTCCAGTATTCTTGCCTGGAGAATCCTCATGGACAGAGCCTCATGGGCGACAGTGCATGCGGTCACAGTCTGACTGACTGAGCAGCTAACACATTCACTTTCAAGTAGGAAAGCGCTTGGAGATTCGCCATCTCTGGCATTTCACTTTCTCATAAAGTGTAGTAGCCCATGGAGGCCACGCCGGCTTGCACCCTCAGAAGTTCCACGTGAGAGGCTTGAACCTCCGTCTTTAGGTTTAATGAAAAAGTTACCCTGAATGACCAAAACAATATAAGATAAACTTGGGTCATTTAATATCCTTGAGTAGTGACTAAGTTAAAGGTGAAAGAAGAAACACCCAGCTCATTGCTTTTAGGGTGATAGGCATTAATTAATTGCAGGAATTTATTGAATTACAGGAATTTGATGATATTTCTACCTCAGACTGCCTGAAATTAATTCAGACCCCTCTGGTTACTGGTTTCATTATTCCTTGGCAGTACTTAACTCCTTTATGTCTTAATTCCAAATTCACAAGATCTTGCCATGAAGAGTAGCTAAGATAACCCATGTAAAGCTCTTAGCACAGGGCTTAACACACCTTAAGAATTTATGAAGGTTACCCTTCAGTATAATTATCAGTGATGCTATTCCATTTCCTGAAAGTTCTTGCTAGCTAGATACTATCGGGTTTCCTGAGGTAATACCATGCTGTCAAAATATCTATATATATAATGTGGGGGAGGGGGAAACAGCCTACGTTTTAAACTTTTTTTTAATGTTGGTTTTGTCATTTCTTTTGCTTAAACCCAGTGTTCAGGATGGTCTAATTTTAGGAGCAAATGAACTTAACATTTATTTTCATCAGAATGATTTGTTCTGCCCTTTGTGTGGGCAGAAACTTAAATCCAAATGAGATTCTAAAGTGGAAAATAACACGCACAAGTAAGCACTGTCTCAGCTTGTGCCAGATGCCACTCTTAGTTTTTAGAGCATTAATTCCAGCATCATTGTATTCTAATACTAGTTGACACCACCAAGATTCATGTGTGTCAAATCTTGTTTCTTCTCACTTCTAGTCCCTCCCTGCACCATTTGTTCGGTTCCAGGACCCACTCCCTGTTATCAGCAGGTTTATGAATTTATCTGCCTGCCTGTCTACACCCAAAATAACTTCTCTTCTTAGACAGAAAGTGATTAGGTAGCCTCCTGTTCAGTATCAGATTTCAATTTCCTCACCAGAAAAGTGAACATAGTAATAGTGTCTTCTTAGCACTGAGTCTTTAAGAATTTTCCACCATTTGTCTTTATCCACACAGTCAAAGTCTTTGGCATAGTCAAAGGCTCCGGCAGCTGGTGATGGACAGGGAAGCCTGGTGTGCTGCAGTCCATGGGGAGGCAAAGAGTCAGACATGGCTAAGGGACTGAACTGAACTGAGAACAGAGTCTAGGGCTTCCCAGCGGGTGCTTGTGGTAAAGAATTCGCCTGCCAATGCAGGAGACATAAGAGTCGTGGGTTCGATCCCTGGTTTGGGAAGATTCCCCTGGAGGAGGGCATGGCAACCCTCTCCAGTATTCCTGCCTGGAGCATCCCAATGACAAAGCAGCCCAGTGGGCTTACAGTCCATAGGGTTACACAGAGTCAGACGTGACTAAAGCGACTTAGCATGCAGGCACAGCACAGAGTCTAGCCCACAAGAAAGAGTTTAATAGTAATTTATTGTTGTTCAGTCACTAAGTCGTATCTGACTCTGCGGTCCCGTGGACTATAGCCTGCCAGGTTCC
The DNA here is from genome assembly GCA_006408675.1 of Madoqua kirkii. Classification (NCBI taxonomy): domain Eukaryota; kingdom Metazoa; phylum Chordata; class Mammalia; order Artiodactyla; family Bovidae; genus Madoqua; species Madoqua kirkii. The sequence goes on from SJYC01127029.1 coordinate 69,897, forward strand.
TCTGTCCATGGGATTTCCCAGGCTAGAATACTGGAGTGGGTTGTCAGTTCCTTCTTCATTAGTAGAAATCATTATTAGCTATCATGAGTTTGTTTATTATTTTTAACAAGCTCCATCTTGATATTTTATGTTTTTCTAAAAGACTACAATTAGACTATGGCCTCTTATTTTCCCTTCTGGAGTTTCCAAAATCACCCAACTAAGCAGCTGTCCACTAAGCCTAAGCTTACAACTTGGCCCAAATTAGTCCTTAGAGGACTGAGACAAAGTCTGCTTTTCTTTTTTATTCACTACAGAAGTTAGCACAAATGTTAATGAAGATTTTAAAATCTTCATCCAAAGTCACAGAATAATTTTTAAAAAGTTGCTTTTTTCTTTTCTTATGTATATTTTTAAAAATCATGATAAATAATGTAGATTCTCCACTGGGAAAATAAAAGAGAGAGAAAGCATGAAAATCAGAGTCAATTAAAGAAGAAATGTAAAAGCTTTTGGCCCTAGATTAAGGATGTATGTAAGGAGGAAAAAAACCCTTAAACCGAGAAGGTTCCCAGGGTAATAATTTCTTTGTGCTCAGTGACTCTGAAAGCACTGTAATTGTTACTTGGGAACAATTCACGACTTTAAGATTTGTTTTGGAAATGTATAACAAATACAAACCAACAATTGAAAGAAATTTTTGAATCCTTACCAATATTTACTCAAAATCTATGATATTGAGAAAATATTTGCTTTAATAACGCAGCTGCCCACCTAGAGTATATAAAGAAGCCAAAATGTTTTTAAGTTAAGAAGTCCTTCTGCCAAAACCATTTAGAATCACAAACCTAGACTAATAGATTCTGAGGCCAGATCCTACTATTCTACGGCCACAAACACTTGGAACCCATGTCACACAAGGGAAAAACAGTAGACCGTCCATAGTAAAGTTCAGTTCTTTGTGTTTCCCACCATAGCTTCCTGCTGGCAGCCACTATGTTATTCTGCCACTGTAGGGAGACCCAGCAGATTTGCAAAGTTACACAAATCAACCATTTCCTTGCCAAGCATAGCGGTTAAGACTTGAGGCCTCAGTGTATATCCTGGCTTGGGTATTTACTAGACCTGCGGCTTTAGATTAATTACTTCTCAGCATATTCCACGTATTTATTCATTCATTCAGTAGAAGTTTTTTTATCACCTACGGTGTGTCAGGCACTATATTAACATGGAGGGTACAGTCAATGGCATGTAAAAGCAAGCATTGTTTTTGAGGCAGACTCCATAGGTGGGCTAACCAGTACCCACTGTCAACTCTCTCCACTGCTGCTGCTCCACGTTGAGCTGCATGGCCAAACGTAATTTCCTTGAGCCATTTCTCTCATTGGTAAAATAGCTGGGTTGGTCTTTATTTCCTCTGTGATCTGATCTAGTTCCATGATTATGTCTGCTGAACTCTGTGTGTTGTTAGTCAAGTTTCTACCTTCTGCAAATGCTAAACACAGCTGGGCTAGAGAGGGAAGATAAACTATGCTAGCAGGGCCCCGAAATCTGTGAGAGACTTCAGCTGTTGCCTTCATAGCATGTCCATGGCAGAACCACAAGCGGTCTTGGCCCCAAATATCTCCCCTACCGAGGCATCCATGAGTGGTGGGGCCCAGAACCTGGGCGATCACAGCATGTTCTTCCCAACACCCAGCAATCATATACCATTTTTTTTTTAAGGTTAAAACAAATATCAAGGACCAAAAGAGATTGCAACAGAGTGAGATGTCATCTGTCCTAAGAAAGGAAGAAAGGCAGGTCCATATAATTTGCCTAGTAATGAACTGTACATAATACAGCATGTCTGTGGCAAAGAAAATTTGTTACTGAAGGAGTAGATTTTGCTATTTGACTGTGGTTGTTTTGTATAGTTTTGGTTATCCTCTTGTATTCTCTAAGCCTAGGTTATACCTGGATGGTGGACCAGTTCTTTCTTTAAAAAAAATTTTTTTAATGTATTTATTTGACTGTGCCACATTTTAGTCACAGCATGTAGGGTGTTTAGTTGCAAACTCTTAGTTACAGCATGTGGGATCTATTTTCCAGACCAGGGATTGAATCCAGGCCCCCTGCACTGGAAATACAAAGTCTTAGTCTCTGGCTCGCCAGGGAAGTCCACATCTAGTTCCCTCTTGAAGGGTGCTAAAACTCCTGACGTCATACAGGGTAGAAGACAGACCCTGAAGAGGGCTCAGAAACCAGAGAGCAGGCCTTAAGAGAGAAGAAGCATTTGCTCTCTTGTTTTCCTTTCCTTGACCTATACTTTGATGAGTAAATATAGCGAAAAACAGTCCTCCTAGTAGAGGGAATTAAGAAAGTTGTTGAAATGGGATTTAGGAAGGAGGTTGTACAGGCAGAATTGGAGCTAGGGGGAAAGGATTCATTATTTGCTCACATTATCCAGATTCCTATTGCTCTGGTTTTAGTTCCTTTGTATTATGCCCTAGCTTTGGGGTAAATTTATGCTTAACTGTTTAGCCTCTTTTCTACTAAAGGGTATGGTAAGACAAAGGTGTGAAGAGAAGGCTTATTTCTAAAGGTTTTATCAGTGGAACAAAATAACTAGAAGGTATCTAATCATAAGGGATTTGTCATAGGGATTTGACCATAGGTAATTATAGGATCTGCTTAAACAGTCTGGATGAAGCTGTTGGCTCTGCATCTGGTGCTGGATCCTACAGTAATCAGGGCAGGAAGTTAGGGAAGGAAGGTGGATGTGAATCAGAGAGAACAAAGACAAACCAGAGCCTATATTTCTCTTCCTGCCTCTAAACCTGCCACGTTGATGATGCAGTGTCCTGCAGGAGAAGCTGGTGCCCTTCATCACAGATCTAAATACGTGCATGGTCCAAGAGTCGGAGAAGCTGCAGGAAAACCTGAAGGGAAGTGAAGGGGCTGCAGGCTGGGCTGCACACCCAGCCAGCAAAAATGAGCCGGAAGGTAAACAGTCACACACACAAGCGACAACACTTGGTATCTCTAGACTGACTTTTCAGACATAAAAAGAATATGGCTGCTTCCTCACCGTCCAAATCTCGTGAAAACTGTCTTTTGTGGCCTCTTAACCCAAACATGTGCAAGGAAGGGCTTTCTGGGAAATGTAATTCTAGCTTAGGTAGCCTGACAAAATACAAATCCACCAAAATTCTTGTTTCCCACTTGTACCTGATTATTAAATAAGGGGAAAGTTCTCAGGCCCTCAAGGTGGGAAAAGCAATCACCTAGTAGTTCAAAGAGCACAGTGCAAGAGCTGGGCCAGCGTGATCTAGCTGTCCCTACTGTACTGGAAATTCCACTTACAGTGCCAGCTCACTAACTTGTAGTGTGGAAAGGAGTCTATTCTTGTACAAGTGCATGAATCACAGATATTCTTCAGTATGAGCTAATAGAACCATCTCCTTAAATTTTCTTCTTCTTTCTCCTACATCCCTGCTTCACGGACCATATGCTGTGAACTTCTGGGTCTGGGACTTCCTTCTCAGTTCACTACACCCAAAGGAAGGCTCTTACTCCACCAACCTGACCATGTACATATTTAACATTCCTACCAATTTTGAAACTATAGCTCATGTTTATGATAAAAGATATATTTTCAATAAATAAGAAGTCTAAAATTAAGGATTAAGGGACTTTTGCTTCTGGTTGGAATATAGAAAGTTTCAAATCATTCAGTTCAGTTCAAGCTAAAAAAATGAAAGTAAATTATAGTAAAAACTATTAAAAGGTAGTACATGATTTGACACAAGATCAAAGTATCAAATCATAGCTGAAACAATAAAAAAGCTGAATAATGAACCTAAATGAACTAAAGGAAACAAATTAAATTCCAACATGGAACTCTTTTTAAGAGAGGAAAGACACATGCCTGCTTTTATCCCTGGCAGAACAATGGCCTGTGGAATAAATCTGCCATTGACAAGGGTATGGAAAAATCAGCCCTACTTTGAACACATGTGGGATGATTTGTGTGGCTGGGCTATATAGCAGAGAAAGATCAAAAAATGCTCACTGATTCGCAAATCCCAAGACACACCAACAAGAAAATATTGATCATTTGCTGTAAACATTTGAACCAAAAGTAAATTGAACTACTGAAAGCCCCGACAAGTCTAGAAATGCATCAATTACAGGTTAGACTGACTTTCTCTTTCTATACCTCCTTCCTCAACCCAGCGGCTCAAGGAAAGAACATACACTTTTCTATGGATAAAATACTACTTACTTCCACCTCTACTATTTTTCACATATGTTGGTCATGAGTAAAAATATTTCAAAGCTATACAGAGGAATAAAATTTAACCTAAATTCAATAGCAGAAACTCACGCAGAGATAATGTGATTTTGAAATTAACACAAAGTACTTTAAAATAACTGTGATCAGTTTGTTAAGAATATATGGAAAAGGTTAAAAATATGATACATGTGTAGAATTTCACTAAAGAAATAAAACTACAAAGAACAAAATTAAAAGTCTACAAATGAAAACAACAAAATAAAAAATAAATCCATTCCATGAGATTCACAGAAGACTAGACAACTCATAAGAAAGTAAAGCTGAAGATAAATAGCTAGAAATTATTTCAACTGAAACAAAAAAAAAGGGACAATGACCAAAAATGGAGAATCTGAAACTGATAGAACAACATTAAATAGTCTAACATAGAAAGGAAAACAACCCTGAATATTCATTGGAAGGACTGATGCTGAAGCTGAAGCTCCAGTACCTTGGTCATCTGATGCAGAGAGGCCTCATTGAAAAAGACTCTGATACTGGGAAAGATTGAAGGCAGGAGGATAAGGGGATGACAGAGGACAAGATGGTTGGATGACATCACTGACTCAATGGACATGAGTTTGAGCAAACTCTGGGAGATGGTGATGGACAGGGAGGCCTGGCATGCTGCAGTCCATGGGGTGGCAAAGAGTCGGACACAACTGAGCAACTGAACATCAACCAATATGAAATTAAAGTTACACAAGAGGAGGAAATGAGAAAATGGGGCAAAAGAAAGACATGGAAAGAAAATATTTGATAAATTTCTAAAGTTGATGAGAGACTTTAAACCCCCTATTCAAGAAATTCAACAAACTCCAAGCACAATAAACACAAAGAAAAAAATCTAGATGCATGGTAATCAAAGTGCTGAACACCAAAGATGAAGAATCATACAAGCAAACAAATAAAAAAGATGTAACACACTGAGGGGAATAATATTAAAATGAATCTGATGTCTCATCAGAAAGACTGAAAGGTGAAAGACAATAAAAGAGTGTGTCAACCTAGAATTCTATACCCAGTAAAAAGATCTTTCACACTAAAGATAAAACAGATAAAACATATTAATATATTTGGACAGACAAAGCTGAGATAATTTCTTTCCTGCAGATGTGTGCTATAAAAACTATGAAAAGAAGTTCTTTAAGCTGACAGGAGATGATGCCACATGAGAGCCCAGAACTACAGAAAGAAGTGAGCACTAGAAAAAAGTAAATATGTGAGAAAAATAATTTTAATTTTTGAAAAGATGATTGTTTAAAGCAAAAATATTGGCAATGTATTATGTGTGTAAGGAGGAAAAGCTATGGCAATAAGGGCATAAGTATGGGAAAGGGGTGACTAGACTTGTACTGTTATGTGTTACCTGAATCTTTATGAAGTAATGTATTATTCTTTGAATGTACATTGTGATGACACATGGATGCCTATCATAAACCCTGCAAAGACACAGTTATAAAGACAGAGTGGTATTGTCACAGGACAGACAAATGCTTAATGGAATAGAATGACAGAGTATCCAAAAATAGAGCCACATACAAATGGTCAACTGATTTTCAAAAAAAGTGTCTGTGAAACTCAGTGGAAAAGGAACATCCTCATAAAGAAGTGGAACAATCCAGATATATGTACAGGGAAAAAATTGAACCTAGACCCCAACTTGATTCTATGTTTAAATAATTAAGCTAAGATAAATTATAGATTTGAACACAAAACTCAGAACCCTAATGTTTCTAGGAAAAAAAAAAGGAGAATAATGTCATTCCTAAGATTTCCTAGTATATCAGGAACATTAACCATAAAAGAAAATATGATAACTTGGACCTCATAAAAATTAAAAGTTACTGCTCGTCAGAAGACACTATTAAGCAAATGAACAGGACAGATACAATTGTGAGGTTGTTTCCACAATGTGACAAAGGATTTATATTCAGAATTATAGAGAGTTCCTACAAATCAATAAGAAAATACAAACAGCTTGAAATAACAAAGCATTTAAATAACACTTCAAAAGGAAGAGTCATGACAAGTAAGCAAAGGCAGTTACTCAATATCATTAGTCATCAAAGAAATACAAATTAAAACCATAGTTTCATACCTACTAAATGGTTGATGTTCTATGTCCAGTTTTAACTGCTGCTTCCTAACCTGCATACAGATTTCTCAAGAGGCAGGTCAAGCAATCTGGTG
>SJYC01127032.1:0-12588 GCA_006408675.1 Madoqua kirkii
ATAATCTTTTTTCTAAAATCATCAGAATTTAATAACTTCATACTTATTTAAATTTTCTTATCATAAGTATTTCAAGCAAGACATAATTGGATTTTACCTTCTACTTTATGAATACGGCAATGGCTTGACTAAGCAATATTGCAATTTATTGTATCTTGGTTTTGGTTAGAACTTTCACAATGATAAGGAATTAAATGAAAAGGCAAAATGCTATTGTTTAAACAAAAGATGATCACACTTAGCCATTAGAATATAATGACATTGGAATTAATATTTTGTAATCAAGGTAAAATAAGACAGAGTGAAATATGTAGAAGTTAGATATCAAAATCAGCCTAATTCTTCTTCTTCTTCTTTTTTTTCACTATTACTTTAAAAGAATGGATGCTTTTGAACTGTGGTGCTGGAGAAGACTCTTGAGAGTCCCTTGAACATCAAGGAAATCAAGCCAGTCCATCCCAAAGGAAATCAGTCCTGAATATTCATTGGAAGGACTGATGCAGCAGCTGAAGCCCCAATACTTTGGCCACCTGATGTGAAGAGCTGGCTTATTGGAAAAGACCCTGATGCTGGGGAAGATTGAGGGCAGGAGGAGAAGAAGGCAGCAGAATTAAACAGAATCACCAACTCAATGGACGTGAATTTGGGCAAACTCCAGGAGATGGTGAAGGGCAGGGAAGCCGGGCTTGTTACAGTCAGTGGGGTCAAAAAAAAATCAGACACAACTGAATGACTGCACCGTTCTTTATGGTGCAACTCTCCCGACTGTACACGGCTCCTGGAAAGACCACTGCTTTGGCCACGTGGACTTTGTCAGCAAAGTGATGCCCCTGCTTTTCAGTACATTGTCTGTGTTTGTTACAGCTTTTCTTCCAAGGAGCAAGTGTCTTTTAATTTCATGGCTGCAGTCACCTCCGTAGTGATTTTGAAACAGTCCTTTGTTCCATGTCCAGTTCTAACTGTTGTTTCTTATCCAGCATACAGATTTCTAAGGAGTGCAGATTAGGTAGTCTGATATTCCCATCTTTTTAAGAATATTCCAAAGTATGTTGTGATACACAACAACCAAATGCTTTAGCACAGTGAATGAAGCAGAAAAGGATGTTTTTCTGGAATTCTCCTGTTATTTTTCTATGATCTAAATGATGTTGGTCTCCTGTTCCTTTGCCTTTCTAAATCAAGCTTGTACCTCTGGAGGTTCTCGGTTAATGTACTCCTGAAGCCTAGCTTGAAGGATTTTGAGCATTACCTTGCTGTCTTGTGGCGTGAGCACAATTGTACAGTAGTTAGAACATTTTTAGCAGCACCTTTCTTTGGGATTGGAATGGAAACTGACTTTTCCAGTCCTGTGGCCATTGCTAAGTTTTCCAAATTTGCTGGTGTAATGAGTGCTGCACTTTAACAGCATCATCTTTTAGGATTTGAAATAGCTCTGCTGAATTCCATCACCTCCAACAGCTTTGTTTGTAGTGATGCTTTCTAAATCGCACACTCTTCACACTCCAGGATGCCCAGCTCTAGGTGTGTGACCAAACCACCTGTGATTAGGTACCCTATAAGAAACTGTAGGAAACATTCCATACCACAATAACTACTCATCCTTCTCGAAGAAACTACTGAAATTATAGTTCAGAGTTTACCTAAATTACTCCTGGAAGCTGGAGGGTCTCCAAACTATTGCCATTTCAACATATATTTCTGTGATGTTTGGCACATACATCTCACCCAGTCCTCCACTTCCTTTTCTTCCAATCAGTTCTACCCAAGGTGCCCCCAAGAATTCCCTTCACCACCTTCTCAATTTGGCTGTCTCTTTATGATAATAACTTCCTTGAAAGTTTCTCAAATGAACATTTTTTTTTATTGTTTGGTTTGCTTTCATTGTTTATCCAAACGTCCTCTTATCTCCAGATCCAGGGTTTAGCTCCAGCAAGACAAACTGATCTTATTTCCATTGCATCTTCAAAACCATCATCCCAACCCCCTACTTTAACCTCAGCCTCAAATCGTTCAACAAACCCCTGAGACTCTCTCTCATAAACTGAATCCACTGCCCGTGGTTATCACCTACCTGAAATATGAATTTTGAGCATGATCTTCTCATCTCTAATCTTGTTTTTCGTCTTTTTTACTTAAGTAATCCCAAGTATGCTAGCATTTATTCCCACTGCCTTGAGTTCTTTTAATTTTTTTAATTTGTGATATTTTATTTATTTTTAAAATTTTATTTATTTATTTATTTTGATTGTAGGCTAATTACTTTATAATGTTGTGGTGGTTTTTGCCATACATTGGCATGAATCAGCCATGGGTGTACATGTGTTCCTCATTCTGAACCCCCTTCCCACCTCCCTCCACATCCCATCCCTCAAGGTCATCCCAGTGCACCAGCCCTAAGCACCCTGTTTCATGCATGGAACCTGGACTGGCGCCCTATTTCACAGATGGTAATATACATGTTTCAATGCTGTTCTTTCAAGTCATCCCACCCTCCACCCTCGCCTTCTCCCACAGAGTCCAAAAGACTGTTGAATACATCTGTGTCTCTTTTGCTGTCTCACATACAGGGTTATCATTACCATATTTCTAAAGTCCATATATATGCACTTCCCTGATGGCTCAGAGGTTAAAGCATCTGCCTGCAAGGTGGGAAACCTGGGTTCGATCTCTGGGTTGGGAAGATCCCCTGGAGAAGGAAATAGCAACCCACTCTAGTATTCTTGCCTGGTGAATCGCATAGACGGAGGAGCCTGGTGGGCTGCAGTCCATGGGGTCACTAAGAGTCGGACATGACTCAGCGACTTCACTTTCACTTTTCACTTTCATTCATTGGAGGAGGAAATGGCAACCCACTCCAGTGTTCTTGCCTGGAGAATCCCAGGGATGGGGGAGCCTGGTGGGCTGCCGTCTATGGGGTCGCACAGAGTCGGACATGACCGAAGCGACTTAGCAGCAGCAGCAGCAGCATACTGTATTGGTGTTTTTCTTTCTGGCTTACTTCACTCTGTATAATAGGCTCCAGCTTCATCCACCTCATTAGAACGGATTCAAGTGTATTCTTTTTAATGGCTGAGTAATGTTCCATTGTGTATATTACCACAGCTTTCTTACCCATTTGCTTCCATGCCCTGGCTATTATAAACAGTTCTGCGATGAACACTGAGGTACACATGTCTCTTTCAATTCTGGTTTCCTCAGTGTGTATGTTCAGCAGTGGGATTGCTGGGTCATATCTGCCTTGACTTCTGAAAGACTTTTTTCAATTATTTCAGTGATGATTTTCTCTGCTTTGTTGATTCAGATATTAAACCTCTGATGGATTCTCCAAATTTCCTAACTTTTATATATTGCCTGTTTTTATTTTAATTCCTAAAAGAGTTATGAAAGATTTTCCTCTAGTTTTTGTTCACAGCTATTCATGGATTTTTTCATACTATTTCATGTTTTTAATTTCAAACAACTATTTCCAGTTGAATTCCTGCTTTAATTTCATGTGCTGTTCTGTGCTCTGCTTAGTCACTCAGTCGTTTCCGACTCTTTGCCACCCCAGGGACTGTCGCCCGCCAGACTCCTCTGTCCATGGGATTCTCCAGGCAAGAATGTGGAGTGGGCTGCCATGCCCTCCTCCAGGGGATCTTCCCAAGCCAGGGATGGAATCAAGGGCTCCCGCATTGCAAGTGGATTCTTTACTGTCTGCGCCACCAGGGAAGCCTGGTCATGGGTGCGACATATTTCTTCATTTCTCCAAAGATGCCAATCCTGGTACTTTTTGTTGGTTTCTTTTAACCTTTGCGTGAACTGCGTCTTGCTTAGCTTCACTTCTTCCTGTGCTTTTTAGGGCTTTTATCTGCCCTTTGGGACCATGGTTGCCTGCTTATATTAAGAAGGCTGATTTAAACCCAGTGAGAGGTTTTCAGTGTGTGGGATGAATGAGACTGGTTTGTTTTAAGCCCCACCGTAGAGTGTGTTCTTGCTTGGAGAATCCCAGAGACGGTGGAGCCTGGTGGGCTGCTGTCTATGGGGTTGCACAGAGTCGGACATGACTGAAGCAACTTAGCAGCAGTGGGGTGATCAAGCTGATCATGTTTGGGAAATCCTTGTTGTTTTTACCCGTAAGCATGTCCTTTGAGGCTGATCAGATGCCAGAGAGACAGTCTGGGGAAATCACACAGCTGGATACCAATGTTCTTAGAGCTAAATGACTGAAGGGGCTGCAGGTTACTGACTTCAATACGTGAATATTCAGTTAATCTTTATTTTCAGTAAGGTTTCCTACTGTCAACTGAATCTTATATCCTTAGTTCAGAGACCCTTTGCTTCACCTTCTCTGCAGAATAAATGCTAAGGTTTTTCGTTTTGTTTTGTTAATAAAAGCTTTAGTGAGATATATTTAAGTACTTTTTTATTCACCCATCTACAATATGCAAGTCATTATTTTATCATTTTCACAGAATGGTGCATCCGTCATCATAATCTAAATTTAAAATATATTTGTCTCCCTCAAAAGCAAGTGCATATTTTTTAGTAATTGATCCCCATTACCCCCACTGCCCACCCTTAGTCCTTGGAAAATACTAGTTTATTTTCTATCTCTATAGATTTGCATAGTCAGCACATTTCATATCAATGGAATCGTATAATATTTTGTCTCTTTTTTTTTTGATGGATTTCTTTCACTTAGCATGAAGCTTTCAATGGTTATCCATGCTGTAGCATGCAACCGTATTTCATTTTGCTTTATTGTCAAGTAATATTCTGACATCTGGATTTACCAAATGCTGTTTATTCATTCATGTGGAATTGATAAAAGACAGTTCCCTGGTACTGAGACGCTAGAGAGGCTCTCCTGATGTCCAGCTGTTTCTTAGTCACACTTTCAGAAAATAATCCTGTAACAAGCAGTGTTACCAGTTTCTGCATCCTCAAAACATTCTGTGTAATGACTTGGCTTACTTTGCACCTTTCTCTTGCCACCTTAAGAGAGAGTTTTTAAACTTCTATAGTTCAAGGATCACTTTTTTTTTTCCCAACTGAAGTTTAGCTTCCAGTTTTATTGTTTTCTTATATTGCTTTCATTTTGACCCTATTGATTTATGTCTTTTGAAAATCCTTTTACCAACCTTTAGTGGTTTTCCAAGTAAGCAATATAAATGCAATTTTTTCTACATATAATAGTAACTCAGAAATCTAGCTCAGGTACATTTTACTACATATCATTCTCATCTATATGTGTAGACACTATTAGAAAATGGATGTGCATATACACCTAGAAAATAGTATAAACCATTCTTTGTAAATATCTCTGCAATTTATTGCTTGTATCTCTCTGATATCATCAAGTAACTTTCTTTGTGCCAAACTAAAGTTATTCTATCCTCCAAAAATGGGTTTATCATTGATACAGATATTAAAATGATCTTCAATCAAAGTAGCTGGCTATTCACCTGTTATCAATTTAAAAGTGTGCACTCTTCAAAATATTGCTTATTTATTAATTATCAAATGTTTGTTTTGTCTTTAAATTGTGAGTAGAAGAATGACAATTTTGAATATCTTTCATCCAGTGAATAACTGTATGACATTAGTACGAGAAAAAAATATAGTATATTTCTTTAATGAGATGCCTAGAGATCACAACTCCACAAATCCACTTTACTCATACTAATATTCTTTTGTAAATACATGACTTAACCTCTAAGTTTCAATTTCATCCTCCATAGAATTTGTATTGATTTACAAATAAACTCATTGCAAAGCTTCCAAAAGAGGAAAGTGATACTGACCTGCAGTATGGTTATGAAGGAAAGCTAGTCATTAGGCAAACATTACCTCACATGCTGCTGGACACATCACAATAAGTATATGCACTAAAGTAACTCTTCAGTTGTATACAGCTGTGGATATAAGCTCTGGCAACGGGGCTGGTTCCTGTCAGAACTTACAGTTGATTTTTGGTAATGTCCTGGTCTCTGCCTTCATTTCTAGTCTTCTAAAACTGAGGTGATAAGATTATTTACTCCAAGTGTTTTTATTCATATAAAATTTTTGCAACAATCCTTAGCTCAATAAATATTCAATATTAATACTAGGAATAATTGAACATATCATAAGTATAATGTTCCTTAAGGAACTATTAAGATAAAAGGCATTCGTATTTTAAAACCATGGAAATATTATGGGCCTTAAGAGTAACCTTAAGTCAAAGTATCCAACTATATCACTTACTAGTTATATGACTAGAGCCAAATTTCCTAACCTTTCTGAACCAAAATACTCCACTGGGTCATTAGCTCATTTATTCAGCAGTTATTTATTTGATAACTTTGATGGGTGAGGATGGATGCAGTCTATGAACCAGGAAAGTAGTGGCAAACAGACAAACTAGTTCTTGGTTCACGTGTTGTTCAGAAGGCTAAATAGGTTAACTTATGGATAAAGCAAATATAAGTATCATTTTCTATTTCCCCATTTTCCACATTTATTACAATAGGACCTGATAGCTTATGCCAGCTCATATTACTATGAAATAATATGAGCTCAAATATATATATAAGAAGTACTTTAGTTAATCTCTCTGTGTTTTTTAAAGCTGATATAGATAATTAGAAATAATTTAGGTAGTAGTATTTTTAAAAAGAAGCAGCTAGGGCATAACACTGACAGGAAGAGCAAAAAGGCTCAGAATGTGAGTTGCCAAATATTTCTAAAAGCATGTCAATATCATCATTTTCCTAGAGAACATTTACAAAGATGGCACATTGCTTTCTATAGAGTAATAGTTGGTAGACTATTTCTATGAAGAGCCAGATAGTAAATGCAAAGAGTAAATATTTTCTAATTTGTACTACATAAAATCTCATTGTATATTTTTTCAACTCTTTAAATGTGTAAAATCCATTTTTAGCTCATAGATCACATGAGTCAGCAATATGCCAGGTTTGGTCTGAGACTACTGACTGCTATTACAAAAAGTTTTTGAACCCTATTCAGTTCATAAGTGGCTAAAACCACTCGTAAAGTGAAAGTGAAGTTGCTCAGTCGTGTCCCACTCTTAGCGACCCCGTGGAGTGCAGCCCACCAGGCTCCTCCGTCCATGCGATTTTCCAGGCAAGAGTACTGGAGTGGGGTGCCACTGCCTTCTCCAAAAAACCACTCATAAAGAGCCCCCCAAATTGTTAAGCTAAATCTCACTTTTCAATAAGGATAATTCATCAGCTAATCATCCATTTAACAGATAGGTATTCAGTACCTACTAAATGTGAAGGAGGAAATGGCAACCCACTCCAGTATCCCTGCCTGGAAAATTCCATGGACAGAGGAGCCTGGTGGGCTGCAGTCCAGGGGATTGAAAAGAACTGGACGTGACTGAGCATAAGCACACACACACACACACACACACACACACACACATCCCTACTAAATGACAGGTTATTTTGGTGGTGGGGTTGTGCTTTATGATTGGTTCAAATATAAATATAAGCAAATATCATTCAGGGTAAAATTGCTAAAATCTGAATAAAATGTAAGATATTGTAAGGAGAGAAGCTGTAAAATCAGTTTCAGTGTTGATAGAGAAGAAAAGTATCTGGAGAAAGTGATGTCTAAATGAAGACTGGAGGACTCAGGGAAAAGAGACAAAGGTCAAGTGCAGCATTTGATAGATGAGAGAGAACTCAGCATGGCTGCTAAAAGAAAAGAGAGCTTCTTCTGTCTAAAGCATTCATGGTGAAAAAGAGAGGCATAGTGGAAGAATAAATGAGGCCAAAACGTTAGGCAACAAACAGACCGTGGATCTCATAAGTTATATTTTGTTGTTGTTGTTTTACAGTCACCAAGTCGTGTCTGACTCTTCTTGACCCCATGGACTGCAGCACGCCAGGCTTCCCTGTCCCTCAGCATCTCCTGTTCACTCAAACTCATGTCCATTGAGTCAGTGACGCCATCCAGCCATCTCATACTCTGTCATCCCTTTCTCCTCTTGCCTTCAATGTTTCCCAGCATCAGTATCTTTTCCAAAGAGTCAGCTGTTGACATCAGGTGGCCAGAGTAGTGGAGCTTCAGCTTCAGCATCAGTCCTTCCAAAGAGTATTCAGGGTTGATTTCCTTTAAGATTGACTGGTTTGATTGCCTTGCTTTCCAAGGGACTCTCAAGAGTCTTCTCCAGCACCACAGTGCAAAGGCACCAATTACTCAGAGCTCTGTCTTATTGCCCAGCTCTCATATCTGTACATGACAACTGGAAAGACTGTAGTCTTGACTGTAGCAATGCTTGTCAGCAAAGAGATGCCTTTTCATTTTAACTCACTGTCAAGGATTGTCATAGCTTTCCTACCAGGAGGCAGGCATCTTCTGGTCTCATGGCAGCAGTCGCCCTCCGCAGTGATTTTAGAGCCCAAGAAGAGGGAATCTGTCACTTCTTCCGCCTTTTCCCCTTCTATTCGTCATGAAGTGATGGGTCCAGATATCACGATCTTAGATTTTTAAAGCTGAGTTTTAAGCTGGCTTTTTCACTCTCTTTGATTAATTCCCACCCATTTTAGTTCACTGATACCTAAGATGTCAGTGCTTACTCTTACATCTCCTGCTTACCATGTCCAATTTTTCTTGATTCATGGACCTAATATTCAAGGTTCTTATGCAACACTGTTCTTTACAGCATTAGAGTTTACTTTCACTACCACACACATCCAGAACTGAGTCTCGTTTCCGCTCTGACTCAGTCGCTTCATTCTTTCTGGAGCTATTAAGGAGTGTAAACTTCATCCTGCCAACAGCGGAGGAAACATTAATGGATGCTAAGCACATGAGAACTGTTAGCAGAACAGAACTTTGGAAAAGACCTCAGAAAAAAGTGTGCACAGCAGAACTATTCAAGAAGCAGAATAGAGAGGCCTTGGTGATTATGTGAAAGGTTTTATGTGGCAACAAGACCTACGTCCAGTTATGAAACTTTTGCTTCACTGAGGTCAACTTCATGTTATGCACAAACTCTTCCTACTCACTCTTCTGCATTTTCCCAGACTGCTTTCCCTGGGCAAAATTCCTCTATCACCTGCATTAACCTCTTTAAATCCTATTTGTTCTTTCCATGCCCTGGTGTATCCCTTGCTCTTTAAAACTGCAAACATCTTAGTTCAAAGTTGATTAAATTTTAATTTTTCTCAACACAAAGAAGTCATCAAAATCAAGCCATGACTATATTTTCTGCATTCTGTCTATCTTCCTACCATTCAAGCAGTGCTGACTCACAAGTGCAGGTGTATACTCACCGACAAGTCTACAGGGCACTGCACACTAGCCTGACCAGCTGTGACCTGCAGGCCACAGCCTGTGAGACACTCACCAGTGAGGGATTCCCAAACACTCCTATAGATGAATCTATTGTCTAAGAAAAGGTTCACTCAGAGATTTTTTTTTCCTTAACTTATTCAAAATCCTTCATGTATTTTAGATATATCTGATTCCTGTATCCCACAATTCATCTGGTTCACCCTCATGTCTCTCTGGAACAGCTATAATACTATACTAATTTATATCTCTCCACACTGACCTTTGTTTGGTCCCAGTCAAATTTTTCCTTCATATTGATGTCAAGATATTTTAATACATGTTAAATCTTGCCATTCCTTGGCTTAAAGCTTCTGGTGCACTGGGTGTCTAATCCACCTCATGATTTTCAAACTTACTGAGGCCTCGTATGCTGGGCAACATTACCTGGAGCTGCGGTGGACGATCTGTCCCAGGACTTTCTTTCAGTCCCAATGAACTCTGCTCCTTTTCACTTTGGGAATGTTACCTAAATTAGTGTTTCTGCCTACTGCATTCCCTCCTCAGTTATTTGCCGCTTAGCTTTTGCTCAGCCTTCTGGGATTCAGTTAAATATTAGTTCTCTGAAAGTCTTCCTTGATGTGTTCAATTCTTAGACATATTCAAATATTTCTGAAATCTAGACTCATCTTTCAAATGGCATGTACATTCAAAGAAGTAGTTTCTTTTTTCTTCTGTTTTCAAAAATACTCTGTGTCATTAAATCAAGGATACATCAAGCTCTGATTTTAAAGGCATTTCACAACTGAGAGTATGTGGTGTGTCTCCAGAGAATGCCTCCGCTGCTCTGGCACAGTCATCACCACTGCCTTCTTTCCCCGTGTTCTGCAGCCCGTGGGTGCTAGGCCTGTGCACATGCGGATCCACTCTGTCTCCAGAGCTTAGCACAAGGCTGAGTCTGCCAGGTGGAGAGGTGCTAAATACTATTCCTTACAGAATAATCCCACTGCTTTTCATTCTCTTCGGAGGCAAATATTTGGTACTGAGAGTAGTACAACTATATTAGGCTTCCTGGGAAGCCTAATGATGATTTAGGAAAGTTTGTTTCAAATCCACAATTTCAAACTATGAGAGAATCTAGAACTTTCCAATATCTTTATTCACAATCTCTGCTTCTTCATTGGCTCAAATGCTTAGACTATTTGTGTCCACAACTTGTTGTAAAACTCAATCAAACATCCTTAATAGGCATTAATTCCCAGAAAATATGTCTTGATTTCTAGTCTCTTAGTTTGATTACAAGTTCATAGCATGGAGGTGGAGATTCTTCACATTATTCATCACAAAAGACTCTGTCAGTCACTGGGCCTCCTCCTATGTCATCAACATCATTATAAACCTGTGATACCAGTAGCTATCTCACAGAATCCTTGGATCTGCCTTGACTTTGGATATGAAGAGAACTAAGTTCACCTTTCCTGAGAAAATTGAAACTCTGAGGACAGTAAAGCAAAGAACGTGACTTTTACACAGAAACAGATCTGAGCTGCACTTCTAGGTCTGTCATTTACTCACTATGTAATTTTTGGCAAGTTGCCTAATATCTTTAAACAGCAGCTTCTTCAAATGTCGAATGACGTGGAAAGCTTTTCACCTACGTTTGTTGTAAAGATTAATGAGCTGGTATATGGAGCCTACCAAGTGTGGTGGCCATCACACAGGAGTCATTTAATAGTAATACAGCTATGAATGGGGAATGCTTTACTGAACTATCTAAAAAATCACCTAAAAACTGAATTCAGGATAATAACTATAGGTGGGAAATTTTTCTAGTCAGTAAAGATGTTTTCCCAATTTTTTATACACAACGTCCCTCCTGTTACCCTATGTATCCTTGAATACTGAAGGTACCATTAACCTCCAAGAGCAGTGGACAGTTAGTGCAATAACTCATGATATTCGGCCATGTTTCAAAAATAAAAGTTTAAAATTAATGCCATAAGTTATTAGCTATTATGCTTAAATAATAGCCATTGGTTTTTACATTATGTTCCAATAATAGCATTAGCTATTAATCCTCTTATATTTAAAAAAATTAAGGGTTTCCTTAGCAAATTAGCAAATGCAAGAAAATGAAATCAGCCTTACACTATAATTTTATTTCACAGCATGAGAGCTGTGCTGCAAATAGTCTTGCATAGACATCTGGCCTCTAGTTTCAGAACTCTGCTAATAAGCTCTCTGTGAACAGAATCAAGCTTTCAAAGCCTGAAGGATACATTTGTTCTGATATGGATTAAGATATAATTTTCAAAATGATGGTAATAAAACTTACCTTAATTACAGAGGTTTTGCTTAATCATTTCAAGTGTTCTTAATATTTCAAGACCCCAAAGAATTTAAAAGAGTTACATTTGGTGTAGAATTTAAAGTGAGTACAATTGCTAAAACTCATTTAATTGAAATGTAGAATCAATCAGTCCAGAATGTCTGTTGAGTCCTTCTTATGTTCCAAAACCTTTGCTAGGTGACTTTAAAATAGTTTTAAGCAAAACAGACAATGTCCTTGTTATTACAATACAGTAGGGTAAAAGTTCAGAGAAGGCAATGCACCCCACTCCAGTACTCTTGCCTGGAAAATCTCATGGATGGAGGAGCCTGGTGGGCTGCAGTCCATGCGGTCGCGAAGAGTCGGACACGACTGAGAGACTTCACTTTCACTTTTTACTTTCATGCATTGGAGAAGGAAATGGCAACCCACTCCAGTGTTCTTGCCTGGAGAATCCCAGGGCGGGGGGAGCCTGGTGGGCTGCTGTTTATGGCGTTGCACAGTCAGATACAACTGAAGTGACTTAGCAGCATCAGTAGCAGCAGGGTGAAAATTTGGCTGTAAGAGTTCAAGACACAATAAGAGATAAAACCAGATGGTATAAAGATAAAAATTAACATATGTATACACACAAAAGGTATGTAGGAAAAGGAGTACAGCAAGGCTGTATATTGTTACCGTACTTATTTAACTTATATGCAGAGTACATCATGAGAAACGCTGGGCTGGAAGAAACACAAGCTGGAATCAAGATTGCCAAGAGAAATATCAATAACCTCAGGTATGCAGATGACACCACCCTTATGGCAGAAAGTGAAGAGGAGCTAAAAAGCCTCTTGATGAAAGTAAAAGAAGAGAGTGAAAAAGTTGGATTAAAGCTCAATATTCAGAAAACAAAAATCCGGTCCCATCACTCCATGAGAAATAGATGGAAAAACAATGGAAACAGTGTCAAACTTCATTTTTTTGCACTCCAAAATCACTGTAGATGG
>SJYC01127033.1:0-36354 GCA_006408675.1 Madoqua kirkii
AGTGAAGAGGAGCTAAAGAGCCTCTTGATTAAAGTGAAAGACGAGAGCGAAAAAGTTGGCTTAAAGCTCAACATTCAGAAAACGAAGATCATGGCATCTGGTCCCATCACTTCATGGGAAATAGATGGGCAAAGAGTGGAAACTGTCAGATTTGGGGGGGGGTGCTCCAAAATCACTGCAGATGGTGACTGCAGCCATGAAATTAAAAGACACTTACTCCTTGGAAGAAAAGTTATGACCAACCTAGATAGCATATTCAAAAGCAGAGACATTACTTTGCCAACTAAGGTCTGTCTAGTCAAGGCTATGGTTTTTCCAGTGGTCATGTATGGATGTGAGAGTTGGACTGTGAAGAAAGCTGAGTGCTGAAGAATTGATGCTTTTGAACTGTGGTGTTGCAGAAGACTCTTGAGAGTCCCTTGGACTGCAAGGAGATCCAACCAGTCCATTCTGAAGGAGATCAGCCCTGGGATTTCTTTGGAAAAAATGATGCTAAAGCTGAAACTCCAGTACTTTGTCCACCTCATTCGAAGAGTTGACTCATTGGAAAAGACTCTGATGCTGGGAGGGGTTGGGGGCATGAAGAGAAAGGGACAACAGAGGATGAGATGGCTGGATGGCATCACTGACTCGATGGACGCGAGTCTGAGTGAACTCCGGGAGTTGGTGATGGATAGAGAGGTCTGGCGTGCTGAGATTCATGCGGTTGCAAAGAGTCGGACACGACTGAGTGACTGAACTGAACTGAGGGGTGGTGAGGTGCAGTTTCCATCTGAGTTGGAAGACCACTAAAGCACCCAATGCCAAGTGGACTCTGAGGATCCCTACCCCTGCATACCTGGCAGGTGCTGACCACGTGAAATAGGACGAGTTGGGAACACACCAGTGAGCTCTGTGCAGGAGACCCCTCCCACGGGGCTCAGAGAGGTACCAGCAGGCGAAGCTCGCACCCCTGAATCCTGGTCCAAGGAAACTGCAGGCTGTGTGTGGAGAGGCTCTGACCGCTCTTTCTGATGAAGGAGGGGGAGGCGACACGAGATTGCAAGCCCGCCTGGGTTTGTGCGAGCTCCGTGGGCTCACCTCGTCCGTCCTACCTGCTGGGGGAATGACTGGGGCGCTGGACCCCGACACTCGGGGCTCAGGGGTCCCACGAGCTCTAGCTCAGCCGCTGGGCTCCCCATCCTGCCCCCAGATGCAGCTGTGGGATCCGGCCCTGGATGAAATCATGACACTATCTAGCAATTTTAATTTTTTTTCTAATTTTGGAAGAAAAAGTAGGTTGCTTTACCAACGCTTTAAAAAAAGTGTCTTTTTAGCTTATTTATGACAAAAGAAGTTAAACAAAGGTCAGGTCTTGCCCCTGGTTTTGCTGCTACTGCACCCACCAGCAGAGAAGGCAATGGCACCCCACTCCAGTGCTCTTGCCTGGAGAATCCCATGGACAGAGGAGCCTGGTGGGCTGCAGTCCATGGGGTCGCTAGGAGTCTGACACGACTGAGCGACTTCACTTTCATGCACTGGAGAAGGAAATGGCAACCCACTCCCGTGTTCTTGCCTGGAGAATCCCAGGGATGGGAGAGCCTGGTGGGCTGCCGTCTATGGGGTCGCACAGAGTCAGACACGGCTGAAGCGACTTAGCAGCAGCAGCAGCTGCACCCAGCAGGCGAGTCCATCGCTGGAGGGCCCCATGTGCTGGAGGCCACGGCTTCTCCTCCGCGGTCCCCTCCAGGCGGGCTGGCGGCTAGGGAAGGGCTGTCCGCACCCAAGCATGCGCAGTGCGGTGCCTCCGTTCAAGATGCTCATTGGCCGGTGGGCGGGATGGGGAGTTGTGGGTCCAAGCTCAGCGCTGCGGGTTTCAGCCCCTGAGGGTCCGGCCTCAGCCAGACAGGCTGAGACACACGTGAGAGCACGCGAATGGACTTCCCACTGAACCCTCGAAAGTTAGCCTCGCCGGACTGCTGCCCTCCCCTCCCAGGAAAACCAATGACCAGTTTTCAAGCTCTAAATCCAGACATTCTCAGACATTTTCTTTCTTTTTTAAACATTTATTTTGTTGCAGTATAATTGATTCATCACGCTGTATTAATTTCTTCTGTACGGTGGAGTGACTTACTCACACATATATGCATGCTTTTTCGGGTTCTTCTCTATCACGGTTTATCAGGGGATACTGAGTACAGTTCCCTGTTCTGTGCATAGCACCGTGTGGCTCATCTACTCCATACAGAATAGCTTGCATCTGCTGAATCAAAGCACCCACCCCCTCCACCCCGCCACGCCCTTGGCAACCATACGCCTCTTCTCTGTGTCAGATGTTCAGTAGGAAATATTGTAGGCTCTGTGTTCCATACAGTCCTGGTCACAGCTACTCAACCTCACCAACCCTGCCACGGCAGCAGCGAAATAACATCAGTGTGGCTGCATGCCAATAAAACTTTATTTGCAAAGGCAGCACAGGGGCCAAGTGTGGCCCTCTGCTCTGGTTTGCAGATTCCGTGTTCGTTTCTTCCTGAGTCAGGCCACCTTAGGGATGACCCCTGAGGTCACTCAGTCCCACCTTTGCTGCCACAGAGAGACAGCTGTGCTCCCAAGGGGCATGGCGAGCCGGGTCTGGGTCTGAGGTGCCTGTTCAGAGTGTATGGAGCTTCTCCCCTTTACTCCTCTGCTTGTTTTTATTTAGTTGCTAAGTCATGTCTGACTCTCCATGACCTCATAGACCAAAGCCTGCCAGGCTCCCCTATCCTTCACTATGTCTCACAGTTTGCTCAAACTCAGATCCATTGAGCTGGTGATGCCATACAACCATCTCATCCTCTGTCATCCCCTTCTCCTGCCTTCAGTCTTTCCCAGCATCAGGGTCTTTTCCAATGCGCCAGTTTGTCTTGGACCATAGAAAAAGCTGAGCACCGAAGACCTGATGCTTTTGAACTGTGGTGTTGGAAAGGACTCTTGAGGGTCCCTTGGACTGCAAAGAGATCCAGCTAGTCGACCTAAAGGAAATTGGTTCTGATTATTCATTGGAAGGACTGATGCTGAAGCTCCAATACCTTGGCCACCTGATGCGAAGAGCTGCTCCTCTTGCAGTGGCTTAAATCCATTCAGTGGGAAATCTGGTTGCATCTCCAGTCAGGGGACTGAGGGCCCTTGGGTGGGCTGGACGCACACTCGGGCTAGGAGCTATATTCAGCTCTGATGCGCTCAGCTTGGGCTTGGGCTGAGTCACGCCCTCACCCGGCCAGGTTCATAGGTAGAAGTCACAGGTTTCCAGAATATGACTGTTGGGAGGTGGAGCCTTGAAGGAAGTGATGAAGGTAAACGAGGTCATGTGGGCCCTCATCCACTGTGACTGGTGTCCTTGCAAGAGATCAGGACACAGACACGCACAGACGGGCCACGTGAGGGCGTCTGCCTGGGAAGGAAAGGGGCTTTGGGAAGAACCTCCTGCCCACACCTGGATCTCCAGGCTGGGAGAGAACAAACCTCTGTTCAAACGCCCGTCGGTGGTCCCTGGCTCTGACAGCCCCCGGACACTGAGACAGCCTGCTTGCAGTGGGCTGATGGACTGATGTCAAGAGGCCGACATTTCCATGTACCAGGACGGGCTCTTGCTTGAACCTCTATCTCCACTCCCTGGACCCCCTGGGAAACCCCGGGGACCCCTCCAGGGAGGGGGAGGCTGACACAGGTTCAGGGTGCAGCAGGAAGCCCCACCACGTCTGGACCCCAGCAACGGCGTGTGCACTTCTGCGGAGCCCCACAAGGGTGGGGCAGAGGCTGCATTTGGGGGTTTGGACGGGTCTCCAGGAGCCAGTCTCTGAGAACAGCGGGAGGTGAATCCGTACCGTCGCCACACTGTGGAGTCAGGGGGACTCGTCTCCTGTGCTCCCAACACTTAGACCCTCCCAAGGAAAGAGCCCCCAGATGGCAGGGACCCGCAAGGACCCAAAGGTGGCAATTCTGTTTTATTGGGCACAAGCAGGAGTGGCTTCAGTCCTGGAGGAGAGCCCCTATATTAAAGTCGGTGGTCAGAGTGTCCTTGAAGACTTTAATCTTTCTAATTTTGTCCTCCGTCGCCTAAGATCACTTTCATTCTGAGATGAATCGGCCATGAAACCCCAGTTGGCAGCAATTTCTCTTCCTCTCCAGCCCAGAGACACAGCCCCCGACGGACAACGTCGCCTTAAGACGCCAGCCTGAAATTCTGTTCTCGTGGTTTTTCAAAATAAAAACATGTGATCCATCCTTTTCTCTAAAACAATTTTTTTCTCTGTGTCAGATGTTCAGTAGGAAATATTGTAGGCTCTGTGTTCCATACAGTCCTGGTCACAGCTACTCAACCTCACCAACCCTGCCACGGCAGCAGCGAAATAACATCAGTGTGGCTGCATGCCAATAAAACTTTATTTGCAAAGGCAGCACAGGGGCCAAGTGTGGCCCTCTGCTCTGGTTTGCAGATTCCGTGTTCGTTTCTTCCTGAGTCAGGCCACCTTAGGGATGACCCCTGAGGTCACTCAGTCCCACCTTTGCTGCCACAGAGAGACAGCTGTGCTCCCAAGGGGCATGGCGAGCCGGGTCTGGGTCTGAGGTGCCTGTTCAGAGTGTATGGAGCTGTCTCCCCTTTACTCCTCTGCTTGTTTTTATTTAGTTGCTAAGTCATGTCTGACTCTCCATGACCTCACAGACCAAAGCCTGCCAGGCTCCCCTATCCTTCACTATGTCTCACAGTTTGCTCAAACTCAGATCCATTGAGCTGGTGATGCCATACAACCATCTCATCCTCTGTCATCCCCTTCTCCTGCCTTCAGTCTTTCCCAGCATCAGGGTCTTTTCCAATGCGCCAGTTTGTCTTGGACCATAGAAAAAGCTGAGCACCGAAGACCTGATGCTTTTGAACTGTGGTGTTGGAAAGGACTCTTGAGGGTCCCTTGGACTGCAAAGAGATCCAGCTAGTCGACCTAAAGGAAATTGGTTCTGATTATTCATTGGAAGGACTGATGCTGAAGCTCCAATACCTTGGCCACCTGATGCGAAGAGCTGCTCCTCTTGCAGTGGCTTAAATCCATTCAGTGGGAAATCTGGTTGCATCTCCAGTCAGGGGACTGAGGGCCCTTGGGTGGGCTGGACGCACACTCAGGCTAGGAGCTATATTCAGCTCTGATGCGCTCAGCTTGGGCTTGGGCTGAGTCACGCCCTCACCCGGCCAGGTTCATAGGTAGAAGTCACAGGTTTCCAGAATATGACTGTTGGGAGGTGGAGCCTTGAAGGAAGTGATGAAGGTAAACGAGGTCATGTGGGCCCTCATCCACTGTGACTGGTGTCCTTGCAAGAGATCAGGACACAGACACGCACAGACGGGCCACGTGAGGGCGTCTGCCTGGGAAGGAAAGGGGCTTTGGGAAGAACCTCCTGCCCACACCTGGATCTCCAGGCTGGGAGAGAACAAACCTCTGTTCAAACGCCCGTCGGTGGTCCCTGGCTCTGACAGCCCCCGGACACTGAGACAGCCTGCTTGCAGTGGGCTGATGGACTGATGTCAAGAGGCCGACATTTCCATGTACCAGGACGGGCTCTTGCTTGAACCTCTATCTCCACTCCCTGGACCCCCTGGGAAACCCCGGGGACCCCTCCAGGGAGGGGGAGGCTGACACAGGTTCAGGGTGCAGCAGGAAGCCCCACCACGTCTGGACCCCAGCAACGGCGTGTGCACTTCTGCGGAGCCCCACAAGGGTGGGGCAGAGGCTGCATTTGGGGGTTTGGACGGGTCTCCAGGAGCCAGTCTCTGAGAACAGCGGGAGGTGAACCGTACCGTCGCCACACTGTGGAGTCAGGGGGACTCGTCTCCTGTGCTCCCAACACTTAGACCCTCCCAAGGAAAGAGCCCCCAGATGGCAGGGACCCGCAAGGACCCAAAGGTGGCAATTCTGTTTTATTGGGCACAAGCAGGAGTGGCTTCAGTCCTGGAGGAGAGCCCCTATATTAAAGTCGGTGGTCAGAGTGTCCTTGAAGACTTTAATCTTTCTAATTTTGTCCTCCGTCGCCTAAGATCACTTTCATTCTGAGATGAATCGGCCATGAAACCCCAGTTGGCAGCAATTTCTCTTCCTCTCCAGCCCAGAGACACAGCCCCCGACGGACAACGTCGCCTTAAGACGCCAGCCTGAGATTCTGTTCTCGTGGTTTTTCAAAATAAAAACATGTGATCCATCCTTTTCTCTAAAACAATTTTTTTTTCCACGAGCCTAAGAAATATTAGGCAGACTCGACGGGCCTGCCCCCGCCCAGAACGGTAAGAGGAAGGCTGAAAGGAGCGCTTCTCCTCTGCAGGAAGAGACCCGCCAGGGGAGGGAGAAGCCCAGTGGGCCGGCAGGCGCAGTGAGCTCGGAGGTGTGGGGCCGCGCAGACCTGCAAATGGATGAAAATGTTTCCCAAACACGCCAAGATGTTCTGCGCGCGCGTGTCAGAGAGACAATGGGCGCAGACGTGACGGAGCCCCCGGCCGTGGCCCCGCGCCAGCCTCGCGCCAGCTGCGTGGTGCGCCAGAGTCACGGCAGCTGTATTTAAACGAGAAATTAAACCTCCTGTTTAATGTGCAGCGCCTTTTTCGCTCTCAAAGAGGAAGCATGAGCAATTAGGGGATGTGTATTTCCCGGCCGGCGCGGATCTGCCGGTTTTTGTTTCGGGGGTGTCTTCGATCTCTAAGTCGGGCACAGGAGGGGGCTGAGGGGTGGCCAGGGGCCCTGGCAGGGAGAGAGATGAGGCTCCCTCGCCCCTCGCGAGCAGAACAGGGTCTCCTACATGCTTGGCTCCCTCCTCGGACGTGATGTTTCTTTATCCTTGACTGCGCTGGGGTTAGGTTTGGAATGGGAGGTCACAGGAGGGGCAGGGAGGGAAGACAAGAGAAGCAGAGAAAGAGAGAGAGAAGGAAAGGGGGAAAGGACCGAGGCCTCGTCCATCTGCAGACACGCGGAGGCCGGGGAGTGTCTGCTTACAACACTCGGAACCGGGAGCCTGACTCCCGACAGCTTCAAAGGGCCCTGCGAACTGCGGCACTCACTGTTCAGAGCGAGCTCCCAGCGGCAGAAGGGGTGAGGACATGGTCCCCTCCGTCCCTGGGCCAGCCGGAGCCCCACCGGGAGAGGAAAGGAAGAAGGGGAGCATGGGGACCAGCCGGGCACCTCTCCGAGAGGCCCCCATGGGGCAGACTTGCAGAAGGACCTCCCTTTCTCCGGCACCGTGCCCAGCAATGCCGACCCTCGAGCTGGACAAGACTGCGGGCCCCCTCGACTGTGGCACTGCCGCCGAGACCCTCTCCCACAGCCTTTGTACCGGGGCTGCTCCGCCTTTGCTCCAGGGCTTCTTTTGCTGCGGTGCATTCGCCTGTGAGTCCCTCTGACCGAGACAGCTCTGGTCTCCACTTGGCATGGGAAGAACCCCAAGTCAGGAAAACAGCAGAAGAGATCCAGGCCCTCGAACAGGAGATTCGCATGGGACAGTTACTTACACAGTAAGTGCCCGGGGCAAAGGGGGGATGGGAGCCACCCCGTGAGGGCAGCCGTGTCACCAGGGCCCAGGGTCAGCATTCCCCAAGGGCCACAGGGAGCCGCAGAGGGGCCCCAGAAGCGGAGGGGTGCTGGCGGGCCCTCCTCCAACCTCCTGCCGTCTCATCCCCACCTGTGCCTCCCCATGGCTGAACCTCCCCCCCGCACCCGAGGCCAGAGGGCAAAGGGGCCGGGAACGCAGTTCCTGGAGGTGTGGACCCCACCAGGCCAGGGGGACACAGGACCTGAGAGCCACAGAGGGCTGCCAGGAGCCCAGAGCTGGCACAACTCAGGAAGCTCACACCCCTCGAGTGTTCCGATGCGGCCTCTCTGCCGGCAGCGTGTCCTCAGTCAAGGCTTGTGTGCTGTGTGTGATCACTCGCTCAGTCGTGTCTGACTCTTTGCGACCCCACGGACTGTAGCCCGCCAAGCTCCTGTCCCTGGGATTTCCCGGGTGAGAATACTGGGGTGGGTTGTCGTCTGTTCCTCCGGGGGATCTTCCTGACCCAGGGATTGAATCCCTGTCTCCTGCATCTCCTGCACTGCCAGGTGAGTTCTTTACCACTGAGCCACCCGGGAAGCCCCCTCAGTCATTGCAGGGAACCCAAAAAGATGTGTCAAGGCAAGGAGGTAAATGGCACAGAGTCCTCAGAAAACTTTCCCTGTCACCCACCTCGCCTACCGCCTCCCTCCCCTTTATAAAAGGCACCTCTGTAGCCCTCCAAGATAGATGGCATTTCATGAGCACTTTGTGAGTGAGGTGCCCTGGGGGTCGGTCTCTAAAGCCCATCAGCAGAAAGGGCTCCACCCTGGACATCACGACGGGAAGGACTGGGGTCCCCTGAGGCGCGGTGCTGAAACCGTCCTGTAGCCCTATCCGAGTGCCTTTGCTCAGCCTGCAAATGTACCTCTTGTTCCCAAATGCACCCGAGAGACCACGGGTGAGGCCGCAGCCAGGTGCTCAGGCCAACTCTGAATGAAGGGCTTGAAAACTGAAGCAGGATGACTGCGTGTTTCCTGGGTCTGTGGAAAGAGGTGCTGAGAACAGGGCGCCCGTGGGTGGGGAGCTTGGAGGGGCGTGAGGCTCTGAGGGCAGGCCCCCCAGGCTGGGCCTGCCCACGCTCAGGGCTCACTTCTTATTCCTGCCGTGAGTCCAGGGCCAGACATGGAATGTGATGTCTGCAGCGAGGACCACGTCCAAAGCGTCTTCCCAGGTGACCAACCTGTGGCCCAAGGAGTCCCTAACAGGAGACCTTTCCCTGGGTAAAGACATGGTTCTTTCTAGAAATTCTTCCTACAGGGGTGAGACCACCTAGGAAGGAGCATGGCAAACCCTCTTGGGAGTGAGTTTATCAGACTTCAAGGAAGCAGGATGCAGAGAAGAGCAGTTTCAACACTGATTGGGGGGCAGGACAAGGTTCTGGGGGCCTGGGGGCCAAGCTGCAGTGGGGAGCCAGGGGTCCTGGGACCCTCAAGGCTGGGATGGTGGAGAAGCCAGAATAGAAGGAATGAGGAATGGAAGGGGAACCTCTGTCGCCCCCTTCTCCTCCTGCCTTCAGTCTTTCCCAGCATCAGAGTCTTGTGCAGTGAGTCAGCTCTTCGCATCCGGTGGCCAAAGTATTGGAGCTTCAGCTTCACCATCAGTCCTTCCAATGAATATTCAGGGTTGATTTCCTTTAGGAGGGACTGGTTTGATCTCCTCGCAGTCCAAGGGACTCTCAAGAGTCTTCTCCAACACCACAGTTCGAAAGCATCAGTTCTTAAAGAGGGTGCTCAGCCTTCTGTATGGTCCAACTCTCACATTCATACATGACTACTGGAAAAACCATAGCTTTGACTAGACGAATCTTTGTAGGCAAAGTGATGTCTCTGCTTTTCAATATGCTGTCTAGGCTTGTCACTTTGGTGTGTGAGTCGTTCCCCTCAGAGGATAATTTAACCATTGGGAAGCATCCACCCCCTACTAGCCGCCAGCGGCAGTGCTCCGGAGGCTGACACAGGCCACAGAGCGTCACGTTTTAGATTAAATCTAAATCTTGCTTTGAGAGCCAGCAGGTGAGAAGACAGAAAAAACCCTTGCTTTTATCCAAGGAGACGCGGGTCCTTCTTACATGCACCCTGGTGCCAGCACTCTATCAGCTGCTGTCGGTGAGACCTCTAAAGGGAGAGAGGGGCGGGCGGCCTCCCAGAGATGGGCGCACAGGGCCAGTGCCCCTCCTGTCTCTGCGCACACGCCCGCGGCCGGTTATCTGCAGGTCGCCGTGTCCTCTGCCTCAGCGAGGGCAAGCGTGAGCACCAGCGAATGCCTCACCCTGCGTCCAATTTTGAGAGAAAATCACTCATCACAATTATGTGTGAACTTTCTTGAGGTGAAGAGGGCCGCACGTTTTTCTGTCTCCCCACCCGCTTTACAAGTCCAACTATCCAGCAGAAACATCTGTGAGCCTGTCCTAATTGAGCCATTTTCTGAATGTTGGCCCCGAGTAGGCTGGGCGAGAGCATGGCAAAGTGGGATCTGAAATGTGCCATTAGCAGGAACCGCGGGCTCCTGGAGGCAGTGACGGAGGCAGGCTGAGTGCAACTGAAGACACGCAATTACTGCAAGTCTTCATTATGCTTGTCCTTTAAACCGCTGGGTGGGGAGCTGAGATCCCGAGGACTTGAAATACAATGGAAGTCTAATGTAGAAATAGCCGGCACTAAAATCTATACAGACCGTGGAGCATTTTTATAGAGCCAGCACCGTGGCGCTGACCTTCAAACTCAAAACTCCCTTTAAAAACGCACACACAGGACATAAAGCAGGATAACAAAAGACGACTCTTCTCTTCTCCCTCTCCACCTGTCTTGCACATATCACCACCCATAAAGACTTCCCGAGCGTCTACAACTTCCCGAGTGTCTACATCTTCCCGTAGAGAAGGATGAAGTCACTGGGTTCCACAGAAATGGTTTCCCCTGGGGAATCAGGAAGGTGTTTAAAAAATAATAAGTTTCCCTGGAGCCAAGTTCTATTTAGTTTTAATGGTGTTTGAGGACAATTCAGTAACTTTGGGGCCCTCTGAAGCAGGGAAAAGTTATTCCCTTTTCAATAAGGGGACTGAGGGCGCTAGGGTTCAAGGCCATACACTCAGGACAAACAGTGTCATTACCAGCAATGAGACTCCTACTTCTGATGGGCTCTCTGACCCCCCAACCCCACTGCACACCAAAAAACATATAGCAGTTTAACAAACAGTTTTCAAAGCTGATTATTACTCTTTTTTTCCTCTATGCGGACTCCCGCTATAAAAATCAGGCATCACTTAACACAGAGACTTTAAAGCATCTGCCTATTGCCAATGGCTGCAATTTTATCTTAACTGATTCCAGGTTGCATTTTGACTACAAAACTCAGAAGCAGTAACAGAAGACCATTTAGGGGCTGAATTAAAAGTTGACAAAGGTGTGATATTTATGCTATTGAAAGCTATTTCAGGACACAGAAAACTCATTTTATGAAAGCATCATAACTTTTCATATAAAACTCAATAAAAATATAAAAAGTATAGACTCATGTCACTTAAAAACATAAGGGCAAAAACTATAAATAAAACATTAGCATTGTATTAGGAGAATAACACACCATGACCAGGCAGAACACAAGAATAGATCGATATAAAGAAGGCAATCAAAATAGGCCATTACTCAGCAAATTACCCTATCAACGGAGACTGAAGAGGTATTTGGAAAATACCGCAGTAATTCCAAGTACTGCCCTTCAGACGCCTTTGTTGACCATGATGGCTACTCCATTTCTTCTGAGGGATTCTTGCCCACAGTAGTAGATACAATGGTCATCTGAGTTAAATTCACCCATTCCAGTCCATTTTAGTTCGATGATTCCTAGAATGTCGATGTTCACTCTTGCCATCTATGTGACCACTTCCATTTGCCTTGATTCATGGAGCTGACATTCCAGGTTCCTATGCAGTATCGCTGTTTAGCATTGGCGCTTGCTTCCATGCCAGTCACATCCACAAAGCTGAACGTTGGAGAATCGATGCTTTTGAGCTGTGATGTTGGAGAAGACTCTTGAGAGTCCCTTGGACTGCAAGGAGATCCAGCCAGTCCATCCTAAAAAAAATTCACTACTGAATATTCATTGGAAGGACTGATATGAAGCTGAAGCTGAAGCTCCAATACTTTGGCTACCTGATGCAAAGAGCTGATTCATTGCACAAGACCCTGATGCTGGGAAAGATAGAAGACGGGAGGAAACGGGGACAACAGAGGATGAGATGGTTGGATGGCATCACTACTCAATGGACGTGAGCTTGAGTAAACTCTGGAAGCTGGTGATGGACAGGGAGGCCTGGTGTGCTGCAGTCCATGGGGTCACAAAGAGTCAGATACAACTGAGCGACTGAACTGAGCTGAGCAGTAATTCCTAATAAAACTTTCCATAAAATAGAGAAGAGGAAAACTTGAATATAGATTATTTAATAAAACCCAACAGCAAATATTTTCCTAAATGATAAAGCATTAAAGTCATTTAAATTAAAATCGGGAACTTGGAGGGGTTGTCTATAACAACATCCCACCTCAACACTGTCTCAGAGACTTTAGTGTACTCAGTAAGGCGAGAAAGTAAGTTCCCTTGTGTAAGCAGAGAGAAAGCAGAAGTGAAACCACAGCTGTTTGCTAAGGATTGAGCATATACTGGGAACTCAAACTATTAAAACCAGAAGATGGCCATCTGATGTGAAGACCCAGTTCTTTGGGAAAGACCCTGATGCTGGGAAAGACTGAGGGCAGGAGGAGAAGAGGGCGACAGAGGATGCGATGGCTGGGTAGCGTTAAGGATGCAACGCGCAAGAGTTTGAGCAAACTTCAGGAAATAGTGGAGGGCAGGGAAGCCCGGTGCACTGCAGTCCATGGGGTTGCCGGAGTCGGGCACGACTGACTGAACAACAATTAAAGCTATTTAAAATTTTAGCATCTTGGCATACATATGTAAATATACAAACGTTAATAGTTTTTCTTCACTCTAACAATTTAAGAACCTACAAGTGAAAATGAGAATAAAAGAAAAAAAAAACTATATTCACAATAGTGACAAGCACTTAAATTAGTTAGGAATAAATTTAATAAGAAAGCCCTAATCTCCATAAGAAAATCTTACACAGGCACTTAAAAAATCTGGACCAATAAAACAGTAATTGTGTTCTAAGATGGCAGGATTTATTATCATAAAAATGGTAATTCTCCCAAAACTAATGCAATGCAAATTTAAAGTAATTCCATGCAAAATGCAAAGCTTTTAGTTGGCAAAAACGATATCACATCTCTATGAAAGAACAAGAACCCAGAAGAAGTCAAGAAAATTGTGGAGAGTAAGAATAGGGAGCATGGCCGGGTACCAGAACATAACACACGGCCGCTGAAGTGAGATCACCGTGGTGATGGGACAGAGGGAACCAGGAGAGGGCTGCGCTGAACACGTCAGTGTGCGCGGAAACAGGATGGGGACAAAGGGGACAGCTCGGACCAGTGCAAACATAATGCACCGTTCGGTAAACGATGCTGACGCAACTCCTGAGCCACGCAGAAGAGTCAGAGGCAACTCAGTGTTACTCACTGGACGGACTGATGCTGAAGGTGAAGCTCCAGTAATTTGGTCACCTGATGGGAAGAGCTGACTCACTGGAAAAGACTGATGCTGGGAAAGATTGAGGGCGGGAGGAGAAGGGGCGATAGAGAACGAGACGGTTGGATGGCATCACTGACTCGATGGACATGAGTTTGAAAAAACTCTGGGAGATAGTAGAGGACAGAGAAGCCTGGTGTGCTGAAGTTCATGGGATTGCAAAGAGTCAGACATGACTTAGCAACTGCACAATAGCAACAAGAAGGTCCGTGGGCTTCCCAGGTGGCTCAGTGGTAAAGAATCCACCTACCAATGCAGGACATGCAGGTTAGATCCTTGGGTCCAGAAGCTCCCCGGAGGAGGGCACGGCAACCCACTCCAATATCCTTGTCTGCAGAATCCCACGGACAGAGGAGCCTGGTGGGCTATACTCCCTGAGGTCACAAAGAGTCAGGCACGGCTGAAGCAACTGAGCAGGCACACACACAAAATTATCTCATACAAAAACAAGTTCTAGAAAAATAAAGAAATCAAATGTAAGAAATAAAACTCTAGTAAGAAGACTTGGGCCACAGTGTGTGAACTCTAATTTTGGGGGCAGGGGTGTGTGCATGCTCAGTCGATCAGTCACGTCCCACTCTTTGTGACCCCAGAGGCTGTAGCCCAGCAGGTCCCTCTGCCCACGGGCTTCCCCTGGTAAGAATACTGGGGTGGGTTACCATTTCTTTCTCCAGGGGATCTTCCTGACCCAGGGATCAAACCCACATCTCCTTTCTTGGCAGGTGGGTTCTTTACTACTGAGACACCAGGAAAACCTAATAGATTACATATATAATATTAAAAGCTCAAAACTTGCTATAAACAAGCTATATACAAACAACACACACATATAAAAATATGTTTGTACTTCATACAAGTCACAGATTTGAAAAAACACATTTATATCTAAGACGACAATCAGTTAGTATCTATAACACAAAATTAGCTGCGATGAAGACAGTTAAAAATATATGTTCAAAGTTAAATGAAAAAACAAAGACAAACCAATAGAGAAATGTTTAAAGATATGACTAGGCAATTCACAGAACAGCATATTTAAGTGGCAAAAATATGAAAATATACCCAAATTTATGAATGGTGAGTAAAGATAAATTAAAATGATAATAAGTATTCTTTACATCCAGCAGACTGGCAAAAATTCAGAATGAGTAGTGATATGAGAAAGAGTACTCCCATATTGTTAGAGGAATTAGAAAGCGTTACAGTTTTTTGAAGGAAGACAAGGCAACATGACAACATCTATTAAAGTTAAAAGTACATTTGCTCTTTGACCTGGAAATTCTTCCCTGAAAACTTCTCATAGAGTAAAATGTTTGGCATCTAGGGACATATATCCTAGAATGTTTATTTCAGCCATGTTCATAGTAGAAAAAAGTAGACATGCCCATTAATAGAGGCATTGCTAAGTTAGCTATAATGCCCACCCTGCGGAACAGGGCCGCCATCAAATGTAATAGACCAAAGCTGAGTGAGGCCACTTGGTGAGATTTCCATGAGGAATTTCCGAGTGATGCAGATCAGTCTGACTAACACTCTGTCTTTAAAAACAAGCAGTGACCACCTGTTATTTGTGATAATTCAGAGCACAGATTATAGACTATAAGGACACTTACATGGCTGTTTACACAGTTACCTTGGGATAGCCAAGTGTCGAGACTGAGAGAGGATTAGGGCTCAGACTTGAAGAAGGAAAAGAGAAACTGCAGTAAGTGAACTTCCTGTAAATGTAAAAACCTGATTAGTGTACATACATTCACACTAATCAGATTTTTACATTTACAAAAAGTATATATTGTATATATATGAATATATGCATAATAAAAACAGAAATTAAAATGAAAAGTTAGCCAAAAAATGACAAGATCTAAGCTGATATTCCACCTCCAGTTAGGCATCTAATATTTGAAACAAATATGTAAAAAGCGGGATCCTTATTTTCCATGCACTCTTCTCATAGTAATCACCGTCTCAGTAAAGGATACCACCATCCATCCAGTGGCATGCACAATAAGTCGCTTCAGCTGCTCTTTATGACCCTGGGACTATAGCCCCCCAGGCTCCTCTGTCCATGGGATTGTCCAGGCAAGGATACTGGAGTGGGTTGCCATGCCCTCCTCCAGGGGAGCTTCCCGACCCAGGGATGGAGCACACGTCTGCGCTGGTAGACTGGTTCTTTACCACTGATGCCGCCTGGGAAGCCCATCCATCCAGTGGCTGATGACAAACTCTAAATATCTTCTCAGTTTCATCCTTCCTTTCATCCTCTTCATCACCTAACCATGAACTGTCTTGCAAAACTCATCCTTTATTTTTTAAGTTCTCTCCTTTTCGGTTATTACCACCTCCCTGGTCTATCTGTGCTATTACAGAAGCCTCCTAAACATCTAAACGGTTCCTGTGTGTGTGTGCTAAGTCGTTTCAGTTGTGTCCAACTCTTTGCGACTCCATGGACTGTAGCCCTCCTGCATCTCCTGCATTGTCAGGCCAGCTCTTTACCATTAGCACCACCTGGGAAGACCAAGGAGAAGACACTGGCACCCCACTCCAGCACTCTTGTCTGGAAAATCCCATGGACGGAGGAGCCCAGTGGGCTGCAGTCCATGGGGTCGCACAGAGTTGGACACGACTGAGCGACTTCACTCTCACTTTTCACTTTCATGCACTGAAGAAGGAAATGACAACCCACTCCAGTGTTCTTGCCTGGAGAATCCCAGGGAATGGGGATTGCCATCTATGGGGTCAAACAGAGTCGGATACGACTGAAGTGACTTAGCAGACTTAGCATGTGAGCTTTTCTATTAAAAACAGAAGTAGTTTACTGTTGGGAGGAATGTAAGCTGGCTCAGCCACTATGGAAACTAGTCTGGAGGTTCCTCAAAAAAACTAACTCTAGAGTTACCTTCAGATCCAACAATCCCATTCTTGCACGGGTATCCTACAAACCTACAATTCAAAAAGATACATGCGCCCCAACGCTCACAGCAGCACCGTTCACAACAGCCAAGACAGGTCACCACCAGATGACTGGATCACGACGGTGTGGTATGCATATACAATGGACTACCACTCAGCCATGAAAGAACGAAGCGATGCCGTTGGCAGCAACGTGGATGGACCTGGAGATGATCACTACGCGAAGGAAGCCACACAGAGACAGCTATCATATGATATCGCCTACATGTGAAATCTGAAATAGGACACAAATGATCTTATCTACAGAACAGAAACAGGCTCACTGCAAAGAGAACAGACTGTGGTTGCCGAGGTGGGAAGTTCGGGATCAGTAGATGCAAGCTATTACATACAGGATGGGTAAACACCGAGGTCCTACTGTAGAGCATACTAGAAGAACACTCAGTCTTCTGTGATAAGCCATAATGGAAAAGAATATCAAAAAGAACATATATGTGTGTATAACTGAGTCACCTTGCTGTACAGTAGAGCAAATTTACTAACACAACATTGAAAATCAGCTATACCCTGACAAAAATTCAAGCAATGGCACAGTACACGGGCATAAACTACCTCCAAGAGAGTGGCGAAGGCCACTCTGCTGCGTCCTCCTCGCTCACCCCAGCTGGCTCCTGCTTCCGCTCTGGTACCCAGGGCATGCGTGCCCAGAACACAGCGGCTGGGAGAGAACGGCCACGCAAGAGCAGCGGCGTGGTGCTCCCTGGAGGCATCCGGCAGGCGCATCCTTCAAGGGCCTGGCAGGAGCTTCCAAGGGCCTCAGGCCCCTGGGAAACTGCCCTCAGGACAATGCTGAGACCACTTGTGGGGAGGAGAGCACTCAGACGCCGAGAGACACTTCAGACCAAACGCTGCATCTCCTGTCCTCAAGCAGATCATGAAAGCAGGACTCATCGAAGACACCACACGCTTCAGAGGAACCTCGCAGGGAAGTCCAACATACACAGCAGATCCACGGAGCCTGTAGACAGGAGGGATTGTTCTAGAATCCTCCCTGGACACTTCTTTACCCTCCGGGTGCTGTTCAGTCGCTCAGTCGTGTCTGATCCTTTGTGACCCCCTGGACTGCAGCACGCCAGGCTTCCCTGTCCTTCATTATCTCC
Source organism: Madoqua kirkii (assembly GCA_006408675.1). Taxonomy (NCBI): domain Eukaryota; kingdom Metazoa; phylum Chordata; class Mammalia; order Artiodactyla; family Bovidae; genus Madoqua; species Madoqua kirkii. The sequence continues at coordinate 17,301 of SJYC01127033.1, forward strand.
CAGAGTTTGCTCAGATTCACGTCCATGAGCCATCTCATCCTCGGTTGTCCCCTTCTCCTTTGGCCCTCCGTCCTTCCCAGCATCAGGGTCTTTGCCAATGAGTCGGCTCTTCGCATCAGGTGCCCAAAGTATTGGAGCTTCAGTTCAGCATCAGTCCTTCCAACTACCATCTAGGGCCCCTCTTAGGATATCCAGGAGCTCCCTTTGAAAGCCCTAGAGAAATCATAATTTACCACTTTCTCACGAACTACAAAGTGCTGCTCCACACAAGGTCTTTTGAGTCATAAACCGTAGCGGTCATGTCACAGGTAGGGCTGGGGCTCAGCTGAGGAAGTGGCCAAGTTCTAACTATCGAGTCATCAAATGAGGGTTGCTGAGGCCTATTTCTCTGTGTTGGCAAGAGGAAGGGTCTGCTTGTCCAGCATCTACACCTAACCTTTCCTCGGCTGCTCCTTCGGCACAGTCAGCACCTTGACTGTCTTAGCTCGGGGGGCGATGCACAGTGTGTAGACGTTGATAGTATCCAGGAAGCACCGCGTTACAGGGCCTTCTCGCCGAGGCTGACGTCATTTCTGGCACCGCCAGCCCTCCAGCCACAGGCGGCGGTCCCCACGTGGGCACAGAGTAGCTCCGCTCTGCCCCCACGAGTCTCCGCCCGCTCTGGGGGCCCCTCTTGGTGGCCGGGAAGAGAGGCTGGCTGAGCTGCCCACCTGGCTTGTGCAGGGCCGAGCTCAGCACAGCGCCCACCAGCCCGCTTAGCAAGGACTCTCTCAAAGGGCTGGATTCAAATACAGGAATTACTAGATGCATTTGTTCATTGATTTTCCATATTCGTTTCACTCTTCTTGGAATAGAAACTGGCCCTGCCACTCACTACTCACAGGCCCTCTTCTGATGGCGCTTTGGTTGACCGTGGATGTGGACAGAGCCTGACTGGGAAGCTTCGGGAGGATGAGGAAGAGATGGCGCTCAACACTTTCCGCACCCTGACCTACAGGTGAGCTGCGCCCCAGTCTACCCCCCCAGCACCACCAGCCTCTCTTTTATCCTGTTTCTCTCCAGCTCCGACCTCTTCACCGGAGTTTTCCCTCTGAGATGACTGCATCTGAACCTCTCCATGGGGCCGCGTGGTTGCTACTGTTCAGTCCCTAAGTTGCCTCTGATTCCTGATGCTCCCATGGACTGCAGCACACCAGGCTTCCTTGTCTTTCACTGCCTCCTGGAGCTTGCTCAAACTCATGTCCATCGAGTCGGTGATGCCATCCAATCATCTCATCCTCTGTTGTCCCCTTCTCCTGCCCTCAATCTTTCCCAGCATCAGGATCTTTTCCAATGAATTGGTTCTTCTCCTCAGGGAGCCAAAGTATTGGAGCTTAAGCTTCAGCATCAGTCCTTCCAGTGAATATTCAGGGTTGATTTCCTTAAGATTGACTGGTTTGATCTCCCTGCAGTCTGAGAGACTCTCAAGAGTCCTTTCCAACACCACAGTCCAAAAGCGTGAGTTCTGTGGTGCTCAGCCTTCTTCACGGGGCTACGTGCTGACAAGCAGTTTGGGAGGAAAGATGAGTGGGGGAGAAATGTTGGATTTGGATCCCAGCCTTCACCGACAACCAGCTCAGAGCTGGAGCCAAGGTGTGCCTGCACCTGCCCAGGGAGGCCCGCAGGCATCATCACTCAGCAGGTCACCTCCTCCAGCACAGTGGGTACCAGAGGGAGGGAGGGGCAAGGAGGAAGGACTCTGGCCAAGGGAGGATCCAGAAACTCTTGTTTCCCTTTTGTGCAATGTGTCTGAGGATCTCTTTAGCTCTTTCTAAAGAAATAATTTTTAAAGACTGATGAAAGGCTGTTCAACCTACTAATATCATTGTTTGAGGAAAGTGGAATTCCCTCCTTCTTTCCTCTTGAGGAAGAGTCCACTCCAGCCGGAGAGGAAGAGAGTCAACAGAACCAGATTCTGTTTACTGGTTCTACCAGCAGAACTTTAGCAAGAAGATTCCACCAGGAATTTCCTATGGATGCAAGTCACTGTTTGAGGTGTTAAGTGAGTAAGTAGGTCATTTAGCAGAAATGCTCTGACATGTAGTGAGACTGTTGAGACCCAAGGGGAAGACGGATTAACGTGGCAAACTGCTTCCAACATCAGTGCAAAGGAAGCGGAAGTAGGATCCTTATTATCTGAGAGAAACGATGTTTCCTTTCGTCCATCATCCTTAAAATGAGACAAATCTGGATGTAACTGTCCTTATTTACAGTAGGCTGATGACTCTGCTTGTCAAATTCAGTTGAATGTCCAAAGTAGCTTGACGTTAATCCATCCCTCCCCCTGAGGCCCATAAGAACCAGATCACGCGTCTACATAATAAATTCTCTGTGCCAGGAAATTGTTTTAAAGGAATAATGTTTAGGTAAGTAAAGGAAAAAAGGCTTCCTACTGGGAGATATTTTCTGAACAAAATTAAATATTATAAAACCATATTATTAAATTCTGTCAAAAAGGTGTTAATCTCGTTACTCTGGCATGGAAGCTTTGGTTCTCCGTAATTATGGATCACTGAGAACTTAACCTTTTCTGTTATCTCGCGGCCAACACTGGAGAAAGGGAGAGATGGAAAATATCAGAAAGAGGGGAGGACGGAAGTGCTGTGAGTCTGCCCACAATCCAAACTGAAACTAAGCAGGTCAGACCTGCAAAGTCTCGATTTACTAAAGACATTCTTTGGAAACCATGGTAAAGCCAGCAGCCAACCGCGTCCACACACACACATGCACACACACACGCTCACTCCGTGCATTCTTTTCTTTTCTTTTGAAATCTGTTGAAAATACATACATGGCTCTTACAGACTAATTGTCTTCACTTGGACGTCTCTTGGTGAAAACTGCTGCCCTTACAAGCGTGCCTGCCTGCTGAGTATCCCTGACGGCTTTCCACCCGTTCTCCATGACAACCACCATCCTCAAGCACGTGTCTACTACCGCCATTAACAACATTGCTAACGCTGTGTGCAGACTGATTATTAAGACACCTTACCTCCGCCCGTGACCACCACTGGGCACCCACATGCCAGGGCTGACCTGGGTGGGAGCTGAGTCACACCCTCTGGCCTTTGGACTCACGGTAGCACTGAGGATCTAGGACACATCTGCAGAAAAGAAATGATACTGTGAGGTCGCTGATGCCAAGCGCTATCAGGGCCACAGGGACGAAATGATCACACACCCTTCCCTGCAGGAACTCGACCCAAGCCCACCACGGCCACGAGGAATCCTGTCTCACTGACAGCTCCCAGGAGGTTTCCCTTCCGGGCTAGATTGGGTAGGCAGCCTGGTGCTGTGCAGACACGGCAGCAGGAATCCTGCCGTCTGTCCTGGTCTGTCCCAGAAGGACGTGTGTGGCAAGGAGGTTGTGTAAATGCCACTGCCCTTGTTACCTCATCTGCAGAATAAATGTGTAGCACTCACGCAGCTGTCTGCATCCTCAGCATGCTCTGAAACGAAGTGAGATCCTGAACAAGTACAGGCAGTTTTCAAGACCCTGGCAACACTGGCTCCCCACACATGGGCCTGGGCTTTCCTTACTGTTTTCTCGGCTCCCACCCTTCCCACTTCTAGGTCTGCAGTCCCTCCGGGGGCCCATGGCGTGGTATATCCTCGGTAATGCGTGTTGACTGGCTGCAGGAGCAGAAGGAAGTGATGCTGGAGGACACCGGGAAACCCGTCAGGTGTGCAAGCATCAGAAATGGGGGCTTTCCTTTCTCACACAAGCCACCGCTCGCTAACCTGCTCTCCGTCCCCGTTCTCTTCCTTGGATGCTCACAGGTTATTAACTCTCAGCCTCTCCTGCGTGTGCCCATCAGGGTTCCCTTATGCTTAATTGAATCCACAGATGCCTCATTTTATTATTTCTGTCAATGACTCAAGCTGGATTTAGCATAAGGTGACCCAGCAGACAAGCTGCCCATTTAGTCTCCTGGGACCTCAGCATGTCAGCAACGTTCACCAGGTCCCTCCTCGCGGTCACTCCCGGGATTCCATTTGTCCGGGTCAGCCCAAGCCCTACAGCTTTTCAGGGAAGCGTCTCCTCCGGGCTTACTCCCCAAAGGACCAGGTTTTCCATGTCCTCATACAGAACTTAGGACTAGACCCTAATGACTTAAATTCTTGACTTAAGAAAACAGGGTTGTACTGGGGTCAAATAAACAAGTTTATGATAAATAACGTACATACCACCTGTGATTGAGAATATCACAGAAGGAATAAGGATGCTGACTTGCAGTTGACCCAGAGAAGACGGTGCAGGCAGTATTGTGGAGGGAAGGGGGTGCTGCATTTCAAACTAAGAAAATCTGAGCTTGAGAGAAGCTGAAGAGAGGGAGGGAAGGAGGCCTCAGGGAGGAAGAAAGTGTGGTCCAGTGGGAACCCCAAACTCCACCCCCCGCGCTGTGACGGATGTGAGTGCACAGCCCAGATCTATATCAGGACGCAGACCCTTACCCCCCGCTTTGGGTGGGAGGGGCTGCCTGCAGATGGTCCTCGTGTTGACTTGTTGGGAATCGTCTCAGCAAGGCTCACTGCCCTGTTCAAGGTCACGGCTGCTCCTGGGAGCAGCCTCCGTCCTTGGCAGAGCAAAACGGTGCCTTCCCTTGGCCCTGCCCCTGCCTTCAGCTCTGGACACCTCACAGGGCCACCCTGCTCCAGCTCCCCGGGGGGCTGGCTGTGTGCCCCCACCTCCTCTGCCCAGCCCCCCAGACACGCCCTCCTATCTCCCCTCCAGACGAGCCGGCCTGAGACACCTCCCATCAAGGAGGGAGGCCACTCAAGCCCCTCGTCCGGGCTGTGTTCCTTGACACGTGGTCTCTTAACCACCCACGGCGAGGCTCAGCAAGAGTCTTAGCGGAAATCCAGATGCCTGGGCCAACCTCGCCAACCTCGCCTGTGAATCAGCTTCTCCAACAATATGTCCCTAAGTATCTGTGGTTTTAATAAGCTCCTCCACTCATCTTGCTGCTAACTGAATTAAAGAACCATGGTTTCAAAATCTGCAGGGTAGACAAGACCAGAGGGGGAAATGTCACAGGGTCTTGATTTCTAGGTGAGTAGCCTGCAGAAGATCACAGAGATACCAGGTCCTTTAAAGGCCGCACCCTGAAGGCAGCAGCTGGGTGCTCAGCCCAGTCTCACAAGGGGCTCCCTAACTCACCACCTGGCTGCCCGCTGGCTGTTCCCAGCTCTGCAGCGTTACGCTGCAGGCACAGCCCCGTGGGCACACCGTGTCTTCCTCACTGGGGTGACTTCTCTGAGGGGTAACCATTCCACTACCTCCTGGGCGATGACAGGGAACTGCGGTCAGCTGAGACTGTGTTTTAATCTATTCTGGAGCATGTGGGTGGCCTTCTGAATCTTATTATGAACGTCAAGTGACTTACAAAACTGAGCGATGTCAGTGATGGCAGCATGAGTCGCCCTGGCCCCCAGAGATGCACAGCCCCCAGAGATGCGCGGCCCCCAGCGTCCCTTTTCGCCCCTCCCCTATGAGCCCCTGATCGCAAGAGCAGACTTCTCTGTGGGCAGATGGTGGTCATCCCTCCACTCTGTCTGCCTTTGTTGGGGAAAGAAAGAAAAGAAAGATAGCACTAAGTTGTGCCTGACTCTTGTGATCCCATGAACTGTAGCCCGCCAAGCTCTACCCATGGGATTCTCCAGGCAAGAATACTGGAGTGGATTGCCATTTCCTTCTCCAGGGGATCTTCCTGACCCAGGAAGTGAACTCAGGTCTCCCACATGGCAGGCAGAGATACTGGCTGAGCTAATAATGCTGGGGAAAGAGCGCCACAGAGACCGTGTCTGAGTGATGTGATTTCATTTGTTGTGAAACCATTAGCACTCGTTTGCCAGTGGGTGAGTCCCCCTCAGCCTTCAGGACTCACCCTTGGTGACAGCAGGTGCTGTCGCCTCGCCAGGACCCTGCCCTGCAGTCAACACAATGTCAGAGGAGCTGACCGCACCTCCCTGTGCTCCCCTGGCCGGGGTGAGTCTCCGTGTCACTGCAGCTCATTTAGCCCCCACGTCAGCAGCCCACTGTATACAGTGACCTCGCGGAGTAATGCTCCCAGGAGGAGGGCATCAGAAGCTTATCTGGAAGTCTAGGTAAGCCTAGCCATGGCCCCTCACACTGGGCTGAGCTGTGCAGGGCCAGGCCGGGTCTGGCAGGTGTGCAGATGCCAGTTTGGCCCCTGGCATTTGCCTGGTGGCATGAGGTGACCAGGCACAGCCTTGGTCTGCTCCTCCATCCATTGGGAGGCTCAGGTCTGGGATTGGCAATTGGCCCCAGGCGATGTTTATTTGCTTGGGCACAGTCTGATATGCTGGTGAGTTGCAGAGCTGGAAGTGGAAAATGGTGGCTTTCTTTCATCTAAAATTGTTTAAAGGGAATTTCCTCCACCTTTCCAGAGGAGACAAAGAACAAGACAGTGAGGCTCTTAGGGAGGAAGAGTAGCTCCAGAGGGATTCTGTTCTGTGGGAAGTCAATCTAGACAGTTACGAGAGGCAAGCAAGGGCAAACAAGCCAAACCGGGTCCCAAGAGGAAGCATCATGCGGCCAAGGGAAGCAGGTCCAGACACTTCAGTCCAAAACGGTGTTTCTATTTGAATCTGACAATTTAGGGAGGAGGACCAGAAGTATTTGGTTTAATTAGCTGGATCTAATCAATGGTATTGGGCTTCCCGGTGGTGCGAGTGGTGAAGAACCCGCCTGCCCATGCAGGAGATCTAGAGACGCAGGTTCAATCCTTGGGTCGGGAAGATCCTCTGGAGCAGGGCATGGCAACCCCCTCCAGTATTCTTGCCTGGATAATCCCAAGGACAGAGGAGCCTGGTGGGCTACAGTCCACGGGGTCACACGGAGTCAGACATGACTAAAGTGACTTTGTACGCATGCAGTCAACAAAATTAGAGGATGTTAAGGAACCCCAAGAGTTCTCAAAGAATTCACGACATCTATTAGTAGTTGAGGGCTAACTGATCCTAAAGCATTGTAGGAAATTCCTTCCCAGCGCACAGTCTCATGAAAATGTTTTGTTATCCACTTGAGGCCAACGAATAAAGACAAACAAAGGCACGTTAATTCACAGTGGGGCCGCGGGGTGCCTGAAGCTCAGAGGATGAAAGACAGACGGCACCGTCTTCCCACCTCTGATCCCGAACTTAACACCTTCAGGAAGCGGGCTTAAGGAGACGCTGATGCTGAGGGAAGAAGCCAGAGCCCTGTTATTACCTGGGTGTTTCACAGATCAGGTCTCACCCGCCAAACCCTTACGACCCCCACCGCCAGAGCCGGGCATCGCAGGCCCGAGCCACTTTCCCTCCCCAGCGCACCGTGCTGCCACCGTGGTGGGCCGGGGCTGGGGGGTTCGATTGATAGCGTTTGCCCATTTCTGTGGTGTAAATATTCCTGGACACTTGACTGGGGGGGTCTCATAAACCATGCAAGCCAGCTCTAGCCAGTGGTGGACGCCGTAGAGACAATCAAGCGATCTTACGGTCTAGCCAGTCCACAAGTACGGGTTAATGACTGACTCCATCCTTCTGGTGATGTCACCTCTGCCAGCGCCCAAGGCCGCGGGTCACACTCCACAAGAGCTGAATCTCAGGCAGACGGCTTCCCGGATTTCCCGGGGTTGCTGAGGGAGCCCTTCCTGGTGACAGACGCGTTGCCACCAGCCGCACACGGGGCTGAGGGCAGCGCAAGCGGCCAGGCGCTGTGTGCGCCCGGGAGCTGTTTCTGGCAGCGACACACCCAGAGCGACACAGCTCCTGACCGTATGCGTGACAGGTCGCACGATGTTAGCCACAGACTCCCGTGAGAGTTCTTGGGAGCTGATAGCACCGAGAGAGAGAAGAGTCCCGGGGAATCATCAAAGGCATCTCTTTGGGGCTGGCCCCAAAGAGAAGACAAAGCTAAAAATGGGAAGAAAAAAAAGAGTCAGACAGAAACCTCTATCAAGAAAAAGGAATTTCTTTCTTCCGAGGGCATGGCGCTTTATAAAAAGGGCTAGGGGAGTCTATCCTGGGGCTCCATGGAAAGCAGAGAAAAGCCAGCCCTTCCACCCACTCCTCTGGACCAGGCATCCCACGGGTTCAGAGCCAGCCCTTCCCATCCGTCTCCTGTCTGGAATATTCTGCCACCTCCTGACTCCTCCTCTCTGAGTGGATCTCTGCAGCCCAGCAAACCCAGGCCCTTCCAGGGAGGAAGGCCACACATGACCTACCTATCTATGTAGCCTGACGATGCAAATATCATTTTTAAAGTTTTATTTTATATTGGGTAGTTGATTAGGGGGCTTCAGAGGTGGGGCTAGTGGTAAAGCACCCGCCTGCCTGTACAGGAGACGTAAGAGACTTGGGTTCGATCCCTGGGTTGAGAAGATCCCCTGGAGGAGGGCAGGGCTACCCACTCAAGTGTTCCTGCCTGGAGAATGCTATAGACAGAGGACCCCGGCGGGCTACAGTCCGTGGGGTCACAGAGAGTCGGACACGACTGAGTGGCTGAGGCCGCACGTGCCCCCGCACGGCTGATGGACAGCATTGTTACTTTCGGGTGGACAGCAGAGAGATGGGGTTCTTCATACACAGGTAGCGCATCTCTCTCGGGCTCTTTAAGGCAGAGCTGGTGGGTGGCTGAGAGGCAGGCTTGCTTCTCTGTCCTCCCTCGGACCACCCTGACTCCCCCGCCTTCTGCCAAATACCATTCACTTAATTAATGTTTTTCATCAAGTGTCTCCCCGTTCCCATATATTTACTTGAACCATTTGCCGCTGCAAGGGAAAATGATTGTTTTTATTTACCTAAACTTTGAATATCGCCCATTGTCTGTGTTACTATTCAGAATTCCTGCACTCTAATAATCTTATGATATGCGACTTGGAAATCTATGTAGATTCATCATTTTATCAAATAATTGTTTACTGGGATTATTTCAGTCTGTAATTGCTTCTCTCTTTTCCCCTGTGAAACACGGAGCATCCCGAGTCCTGTGCCCAGTTGTCAGGAAGGGGAAACAGCAGCACCGGCCGCCCCTCGGAGATGAAAGGAACGCGTGGCTCCAGGTCCTCACCCTCGCTGGAGAACGCCGCCGCCTTCGTCTCCCGGCTGATCCTAGGATTTAAAGCTCTGCTTCGCGCCTGAGACCAACACGGTGCGCTGTGGGAAGCAGCCTTTCTCAGCTCTGGAGCTGGAGGTCAGATAGGTGGAAAGGTCTCGAACCCTGGAGCTGGGAGCGCAGATAGGGAAGAGCCCCAGGAGGCAGCATTTGGGGAGACTGGCTGGGCCTCTCAGAGCACATGGCTTTCCCTGCCCTCCTGGGAACACCACTTCATCTCTGAGCGGGAAAGAAAGAAAGAAAAAAAAAATCAGCCTGGAGCACCAAATGCAGGGGAAGTGAGGTCTGGCCAGGAGTCTCCCCACCTTCGGCTGGGGTTTAGATTGGTGGGGTACGTTCTGGAAGGAGTGAGAACCTTCTCTCACTTCAGGCTGAGCCCAATCCCCTGGTCTTCCAGGGGTACGTGAGGAAGTTTTCAGAGGCCTGCAGGGCAGAGGCTGCCACTCTGGGAAGAGGGCGTGCCCACGGAGGGCCCGCCACCCCGTGGAGAGGCTCCATGAGGATTTACCTGGACAGCGTCCTGGGAACCATCACATGTCACAGATGGGACGGATGCAGAGGATCTCACCTCCAGGTCTCACCTGGGACCACGGAGCCAAAGTTCGTCTCAGCCTACCAGCCTTTCCTGACTTAAACACACATTCACCACCCAGAGAGCTTGGGGCACAGGCCTTTTATGAGTGAGCTGACCGGTGTTTCTCCACAGCCCACCTGTGAAAATAGCTCCTCCCGCACACAGGGCACCAGAGAAGCCGGTGAGGCCACCAGGTGCCTGCAAGCCACCACCCGGCCCCACACTGGACGTGAACCTGGAGCTCTGTGCCCTTTCCTGGGGACACAGCACAGATCACCCCGCACGCACAGGGCAGTGGGCAGACCTGCGAGCAGCTGCTGGAGACTCGCCTGCCCGAGCGTCTCAACCTCCGACGTCGTCACCAACACGGCCGCTTTGTTGTAAACAGCCCCCGTCCGTGTGGAATCCATTCCTGAGTGGGCTTCCTGGTAGCCTCTGGGGAGACTGGCCGGGCCCTGGCCAGGATGCACCGCGCATGGTGACCGCCTGGTCTGCCAGTTCAGATGACCTTACCCTGGGCCGGGAAGCTTCTCTGCGCTTCCAAGCAGGCTGTGCCGCCCCAGCTCCGCCCCTCTGGCTCCCTGCAAGGTCTCCGAGACACCGTGCCGCAGGAGTGCAGCCTCTTGTGCATGGGCAGACCCTGATCTCATATTTTCCAACTCCTTCACTCCGAAAGACCCAGGACACAGTTCAAATTCCTTGGAAATTTCAGGATACCATTCACATCAAAACCGATTTTCTTTTATTTTATTTTTAATTCTTTTTGGCCGCACATGGTCTTCTCTGCTGCACGGAGGCCTCCTGTAGTTGTGGCAGGTGGGGGCTCCTCTCCGGCTGTGGAGCACCAGCCCCAGGGCCCTCGCGAGGGCTCAGTAGTGGCTGCGTTCAGGACAGCTGCCTCGAGACACGTGGCATCTTCCTGGACCAGGGACTGAACTCACGTCCCCTGCATTGGCTGGTGGTTTCTTAACCACTGGACCACCAGGGAAACCCACAACTAACGTTAAAAGGCCACCTAAATCCAGGAGAAGCAAAAGGGAACTTGGAGAGTGATATCCTGAGGGTTCCAATTCCTTGGGGACTCAAAACCTGAACAGAGCTGACCCCTGCGGGTCAGGGTTCTACTCAAAGAACAGTTAAGTTCCACGTCAACAAGATTTCCGAGGGCCTTCCATTCCCGCTGCTTCCTTCTAACATGTGAGGCCTGAAAACACAGCGTAGCTTCAGATCCACTCGTCTTGGTGTGAGAACTCCTTGATTCTGTGTAAGCAGAGTGGATTTGGTTCCAAATTCACCTTCTTCCTTAACAGAAGTGTGTTCACTGCTCAAGTGCCCAACGTCAGTGTCTAGTACGTATTCCGATTTCCTCTCCCTACAGGCGTTTCCTAAGTGCAAGGCACTTGCTGGAATGAAGGCAAATGCAGGGAGCACAGAGACGGTCACCATCGTCATGGCACCAGCTGGCAGTCTCCATGGTGACTGGAACATACAGAGGCCAGGAGAGGGGCTACTGTCTGAGGAGCTCACGGTCCTGAGAAAGGATTAAACATGCTCCCCCATCGCCAGGCACCAGCCTCACTCACTGCCCCCAAACCCAGTCCCTACTTTGGGCAATTGCATACACACACACATGTGCACGCATGCACACACATGTGCACACACACACACATGGGCCTAGGGGTAATGCTGTGACAGTGACCGCCACGCAAACACATGTGAAAACCTCACTGATTCAGACAAAGGCAGGAAGGGTGGCTGCCTCCATGATCTAATTTTGCCCCTAAGGTCACGGTTTGCTCCAGGTCAGCCTGCAGGGCGCATCGGGCTGTGGGCGGGGCACACTTGGCATTTGCTCCCCAGGAAAGTGGTTGCGGTGGGACTGGAAGGGGAGCTCTGGGTTGGCAGAGGCAACTGTCCTGCACAGGATGGACAGAGAGCAAGGGCCTGCTGTGCAGCACTGGGGAGCGTGCTCACACGCGTGGGGTAAACCAGGATGGAGCAGGATGTGGGAGGCGTGTGTGTGGCTGAGCCACTCCGCCGCACGGCAGAGATGAATGCAACACCGTCATTCAACTGGACTTGAAAGTCAAAGGAGGCAGCGCAGAGACTACAGCCTGGCTCCTCCGCAGCACTCCTGAGGTGCGGCCCCCGCCCTCTGCCTCTGCGTCTCCTCTGCGTCCCCAGGACACTCTGGTTTCAGGGTCCTGCTGGAAACTCTAGGGTGGGTTAGTCTGGAGGTCATTTCCCACTGGCCCTGGGTCTGGGTCCTGCCCTCTCCACCAGGCAGCTGCAGACCTCTCTACAGAGCCTCCCGCTCAGATGCCCCTGGGCAGCAGTGGGCAAGGTCACCTTGGGGTCTACGCTGTGACAGGTAGACCTCTCACATCCTTGGACAAGAGGGACACACAGAGTCGCTCCCCAGCCTTGCCGCAGGAGGCAGCCCTAGAATCTGGATTCTGCAAAAGGAAGCTGCGTATGGTGTGTGACCGGCCAACCCCATCTGGGGTCACCCTCTCTCCGGGACGGATTCTCCCCCAGCACCTCCCTCGCGCCCTCTCATTACAGAGGCCAGGAGAGGGGCTACTGTCTGAGGAGCTCACGGTCCTGAGAAAGGATTAAACATGCTCCCCCATCGCCAGGCACCAGCCTGACTCACTGCCCACAAACCCAGTCCCTACTTTGGGCAATTGCATACACACACACATGTGCACGCATGCACACACATGTGCACACACACACGCATGGGCCTAGGGGTAATGCTGTGACAGTGACCGCCACGCAAACACATGTGAAAACCTCACTGATTCAGACAAAGGCAGGAAGGGTGGCTGCCTCCATGATCTAATTTTGCCCCTAAGGTCACGGTTTGCTCCAGGTCAGCCTGCAGGGCGCATCGGGCTGTGGGCGGGGCACACTTGGCATTTGCTCCCCAGGAAAGTGGTTGCGGTGGGACTGGAAGGGGAGCTCTGGGTTGGCAGAGGCAACTGTCCTGCACAGGATGGACAGAGAGCAAGGGCCTGCTGTGCAGCACTGGGGAGCGTGCTCACGCGCGTGGGGTAAACCAGGATGGAGCAGGATGTGGGAGGCGTGTGTGTGGCTGAGCCACTCCGCCGCACGGCAGAGATGAATGCAACACCGTCATTCAACTGGACTTGAAAGTCAAAGGAGGCGGCGCAGAGACTACAGCCTGGCTCCTCCGCAGCACTCCTGAGGTGCGGCCCCCGCCCTCTGCCTCTGCGTCTCCTCTGCGTCCCCAGGACACTCTGGTTTCAGGGTCCTGCTGGAAACTCTAGGGTGGGTTAGTCTGGAGGTCATTTCCCACTGGCCCTGGGTCTGGGTCCTGCCCTCTCCACCAGGCAGCTGCAGACCTCTCTACAGAGCCTCCCGCTCAGATGCCCCTGGGCAGCAGTGGGCAAGGTCACCTTGGGGTCTACGCTGTGACAGGTAGACCTCTCACATCCTTGGACAAGAGGGACACACAGAGTCGCTCCCCAGCCTTGCCGCAGGAGGCAGCCCTAGAATCTGGATTCTGCAAAAGGAAGCTGCGTATGGTGTGTGACCAGCCACCCCCATCTGGGGTCACCCTCTCTCCGGGACGGATTCTCCCCCAGCACCTCCCTCGCGCCCTCTCATGACAACATAGGGTGCCGTGGTGGAGAAGAGGCGCCCAACTCCAGGTCAAGTTCTCAGTCTCCTATTTCCTGTCCCTGCAGTCAGACACCAGCTCTAGTCTCCGCAGCGTCCAGACTGAAGGGGCGGACTGTGCTGCCCGGGTACAGGGTTTTCCCTACTGAACTGGAAACTGCATCTGCAACTAGACCATCAGGTGATCAAAGATTAACTGGAGGAAAAGTAGAAGTAAGATTTCTGCCTGAGATAGAAGTGAGGGACATACATGGCATACAAGGATTCATGGGATCCATCCTTGTACTAACAGGTTCAGTGAGAGAGACGGTGGGAAAGCACCACAGCCCTGTGTAGAAAATGCCTAGACCCAGACCTCAGAAATCGGCGCTGGGGTCACAGCTGCCAAGGAGAGCTGCCCCATCACGTGGGCGCAGACGGAGAGCCGGGTGAGAAGGATGTGCGCCCCGGGCACCGACCTGGAGACCAGCCGTGGCCACGAGGCTTTACTCGCACCACTTCATACAATTTAAGAAGTATTTCCTCTTTCTGTTGACTTTAAAAATCAGGCATGCATTGATGTTGGGGAAAGCCACCCTTTATTCCGTGTTTTGCCAAATAGCAGGGAGGATGCTGTCAGAATTAGGGCGGAGTGCCCACCAGCCAGGGCTCCTGGACTCAGAGCTCTGACCCCGCGGCCCCAGTGGCAGGGCAGAGCTGTGTGTGATTCTGGAGCTCTCTTCTGATTGTCAGGGGGCGAGCCCCCTGGCAGCTGCTCACAGGGGAGCTGCGTTGTGTCACTGGAGGGGGAACCAGCAGGAAGAGGGGCGTGTCCGGGGTGCCGGTAGCCAAGAGGACGATGCACGTGGCCCCACCCATGTCAGCGACCACCACCTGCTCTGATAAGGAAACATCCTACTTCCTGCCCACAGGTAGCCGCCCACAGTGGACTGGCTCCATCATGGCATCGTCAATCCCTGGCCCACGGGTGGGTCCACTAGTGACCCTGAGGTGAACACTGGGCCCAGAGCCTGCCTCCTGGGCGCCTGTAAGGTGAGCTCACGTGGGCGGCCGGGTCGCTGGCCTCTGGTGGCGGCCCCCGAGACGAGCCCCAGGAACTGCCTGTGATCGCTCGCTGCTGAGATTCCCGGAGCAGCCTGGTCCCCAGCCTCTGGTGAGGATCGGGAATTCAGGTGTCCCTAGTTTGACTGAGAGGCCACTTCTAGGGCCTGCAGACCAGAATCTAAACTAATCCGCTGGGTACCTCCCGCTGAAGGAGGAGCCTTAGGGGTTTCAAGACAGGAAGAGGGAGATTTGCTGAGCAACTGGGCTTCCCTCTTTAACCCCTGTGTGGCTGATCCAGGCAACTCACGGAGACCCTCACTCTCCACTGTGCGGGGAGACACCATAGGTTGGGCAGGCTCCTCAAGCCGGAGGGACATGGTCTGGGGAGAAGCCTTTAATCCCACCACGGTTCTGGATTCCCCATCTGCGTTCAGGGAAGCCCTTTTCTGGTGGGCCATGGAAAGCGCCTCAGTAGCGTCATCGACTCCTTCCTAGTCCAAACCTGAAGGCACGCGTCGAGGGCTCCAGGTCCCCCCTTGCTGGCCTCACTCTCTCTGCAGCAGTGCTCAAGGGGGCTCGCCTGGGACCAGAAGTCACCAGATCCGATCCTCCCAGCGAGGCGGGCCCTTCAGGGAGGGCTCGGGGTGGGAGGGGGAGCCTTTCTTCTCTTTGGGGAAAGGCCAAGACTGGGGAAATAAACCAAGCTCTGCTACAAACTGCGGCCTCGCATTTTCCGGAAGCAACGCTCCTGTTGTCTGTGGCTGGAAAACAGGAAGAGAAGAAACGGAAGCAGTGAAGGCCTGTCCAGCGCCTGTCCGTCCGTTTCTGTCCCTGGGCTGCCCCAGGACCCATCCAGGGCTGGGTCTCTGCATCCTCGCCCACGTTTTGGAGACATTTTCCACACTTTCACCCTCATCTCAGACCTGGTTCTGCGTCGTCCAGGATCCTGGACACGAGGCCAGATTCCAGCCACTCCATCTCCGTCTTGTGTCCTGAGGCAGGCGTCTTCCCAGCTGGGGACCGAGGTTCTTGAGCCCCTTTCATCCAACCCCTCCTGGACTCTGACAGCCCTCCTCTCGTCTAGCCGCCTCCTGCGGCATCCACACCGGCCCTACAGGATCCCGAGCTTGGCCCAGACCCTTCCCATCACTCAGAACTCTTGGTCGAAACAATCTGATTGTCCTCAGGCTGTTCCCTTGTGCACCCACCCAGACCTGCTGTGACATCGTCCCCTGCAAGACAACAGGGTCCACGGGAAGGACTTTCCCACAGAAAGGTTCTCAAGGACTGAGACACAGCCATGAATACGCGAATAAGTAAAAGCGCGCGTGAATGAACGGGAGATTCTGTCAGATCCACTGAGAATTTGCCCTCTGTAAGTCTGCTTTTCCAAACGTTTTCATTTTTAATTGAAGAATGAGTGCTTTATGCTCTCGGCGTGACTTCTGCCGTGCATCAGCGTGAATTACCCATAGGTGCACACGCGTCCTTTCCCTCTCCAACCTCCCTCCCACCTGGTCCCACCCCTCTGGGCTGTTACAGAGCCGGAGGGGAGAGGGTTTCTCTCCTGTGGGATTCAGAGTGGGGATGCAGGATGCTGGGGGGGGGGAGAGGGTTCTGGTTCACAGCCGTGGTGACAAGACTTCTGTCTGATGGTGATGGATATTGATTTCTTTTTCCCTCCTCTTCTCGGCCTGTAATGTCCTAAATCACTTCCTTTGTGCAATCGCGCAGACACGCGGCCCGGCTTCCAGCGTCAGGGGCCCGAAGGCGGCTCGGCGGGCGGGGCGGGGCGGGGCGGCGCGCGCATTAGGCGCGGAGGGGGGACCCGGGCAGGCCGAGCAGATGGTGCCTGAGACGCGGCTCCCGTCCCGGCAGCTTTCTCCATAATGGAATCCACATTAAAGATGATATTATCTTCACTTTTAAAGGCCCTAATGGATGATATTTATGTCCGTGAAATATGTTCCCGACTGCACCGTGCACAGCCTGGGAAGCGCGGGCCACCTTGGGGGACGTGGCGACCAGCACCCAGCACCGATGTGAATCCAGGTCCTTTCCGACCAGCCGATCAGTGCGAGGCGTCTTCATACGCGACAAAAGTATAGTTTGTCAGTGTTCCCCACAGAATACGGCGAGGGCTTGAGCTTTAATGCGAGTTGACAGCCTTGTGATATTTTCTGCCATCTTGTTCTTAGCAAAGTGGTCTAAAAATGCATCCATAATTTATTTATAGGCCCTGAAGGTTAACTCCTGAGTAACCAGAGTGTTTCCTCAGGCTCTGGGGATGGAGGCGCCCGCCTTTCTCTGGACGGTCCTCCCTTCTGTGTCTTGGGGAAGGGGAGTAAGGGCTAAGGGCGCCCTTTGGGAGAAAGAGACGCAGGCCCAGGCACCCGTGCTTTCTAGATCATCTCAGGACTTCAAGTATTAAAACAGAGTGCATACATGTGACTTACTTAAAATTTCAGAGGCGCCCAGTTCTCTTCAGGAAGGACTGTTTGCAAAGGAGCCAAATGATCAACTGGGTGCAGACTGCATAACACTGAACCTTAGGAAATTTCTAATATCCAAAATGTAAGTAAGACGTGAGGTTCTTAGACATCTGAATGCCAGTGCGTGATTCTGCAGTTGAATTCCTGGGAAAATAAGCCTGAGCGAAGAGCAACTCGTTCATTTAGCTCCACGTAGTAGTTTCCCCAATAAGATCAAGTCATCTTCACAGACCCAGGAAGTATTTCTATTTCAAATAGCATAAAGGTGGTATTTTGCTATTATTTTAGCTTAGGTCCAAAAGAAGACTGCAAGAAGCCGTTCATCTCTGATTCTGTCCACTAATAATAGCCAAACCAAATAACTGGTAAATAACAACCCCAAATGAGCAAGGTTATTAATAAGTAACCAAACCATTCAAGCTGAATGAAAGCTGGTGCCGTTCCACCCCTCCGCAGACCCCTAGGACTCCGCCCTGCTCGGCAGGCAGACCAGGGCCCCAGGCACCCGGCCGTGCTGTCTGCTGGCTGTTCCAACAGTCAGGCACCAAAACTGCGCCTTTGCTCGAACTTCAGACCTGTTGCTTCAGTGTCACTCGGCCCCTATAGTGGTGAGCCGTATGTAGACGCCCCTGAACAGTCCTTGGGTCCAAGCATTTCCTCCCAACTCAATGTTAAAAAGACAAAAGTAACCCCAGACGCAGCGCACAGAAGCAGTGAGTCTAAAATCTACGTCATATCCACCCTTTATGCACAGATGCAAAACATTTTATTGACAATCTATTCAGAAAACATTCAATACCGCAGGAAGATGGAAGAAGCAGCATTTAATGAAACAATGTAAGATGCAGGCTTTCCTGCTTTTCCGGTGTGTTGGTGAATTTCAGTGTGAATCTGTACCATGCAACAACCTTTCCTCCACCTAGGCTGGATTTACATGCCAGCTCTGAGTGTATTTTAGTGGTGCTTAAGACCTCTTGAATGATTCAGTGCTTGTTAGCCATTCTGCAGTGATCAATTTCATCCTTGATCAAACGGGACTCATTCTCTACTTTTCAGCTCCATAAGGGATAGTAGTGACTGGTTTGAGGAATCCATGCCCAACCCTGACGAGCCAAGACTTACGATGATGCTCGTGACCTGGGAGGACAAGCCCACCCAGGGCTGGCGCCCTGCATCACCTGCCCCTTCAGCCCTCAAAGCAAGTCAAGGTTGGTGCTGCCAAGACCCTCACCTTACTGAGGAGGAAGCTGTGTGACTTGCGCACCTTGTCCCCACAGCTTGTAAGTGAGAGAAGGATTCAAGAAGTTTGCTTTTAGAAGCTGCTTTCTTCAGACTGTGTGCAGCCTCTGAATCCCATTTTAGGACTGGCTTAAACTAACGGTCATGGGAGAAAATTCACATGCTTTAAGAAATCTGCAAAACGTGGGAATCAGTGGGTGCTCATTATAAAGGAAAGAGATGACGTGGTAAACACAGAACTTTTAGTTATAAGACTACACGTGTGAGACAGTGGAGTTACCAGTTGTAATAAAACATGACCAATGATAAGTATATATTATATCACAAGCTGGAATCAAGATTGTCAGGAGAAATATCAACAACCTCAGATATGCAGATAATACCACTCTAATGGCAAAGGAGAACTAAAGAGCCTCCTGATGAGAGTGAAAGAGGAGAATGAAAAAGCTAGATTAAAACTCAACATTAAAAAAAAAAAGACTAAAATCATGGCATCTGGTCCCATCAGTTCAGTTCAGTTGCTCAGTCATGTCTGACTCTTTGCGACTGGAAAAATTGCAGCACGCCAGGCCTCCCTGTCCATCACCAACTCCTGGAGTTCACTCAGACTCAACGTCCATCAAGTCAGTGATGCCATCCAGCCATCTCATCCTTGGTCGGCCCCTTCTCCTCCTGCCCCCAATCCCTTCCAGCATCAGAGTCTTTTCCACTGAGTCAACTCTTCTCACGAGGTGGCCAAAGTATTGGAGTTTCAGCTTTAGCATCATTCCTTTCAAAGAAATCCCAGGGCTGATCTCTTTCAGAATGGACTGGTTGGATCTCCTTGCAGTCCAAGGGACTCTCAAGAGTCTTCTCCAACACCACAGTTCAAAAGCATCAATTCTTTGGTGCTCAGCCTTCTTC